>JAKUCV010007293.1:0-46958 GCA_028386065.3 Turnera subulata
AGGTGTTGGCAGAGATGGATTCATTTGATCTTCTTCAGCATTTGCAGCAGGTATCATCACGTTCCCGACGCAGCGCTGCTTTGTTGCAGTCTGTTCAGGATTTGTTGCACTTACCCTGGGTGGTGCAGCTGGTCCATGTCTTTCGGGAAGCAAACTCTTATGCCGATTGGCTGGCGAAGCATGGCTTTTCTTTTCCATTAGGGGTCACTTATTTTGCAGAGGTGCCGGTTGGTTGCCTCAATGTTTTTCTAGCTGACCTTAATGGTCCTCTGTTTACACCCTTGTAATCTTCCTTTTTCATATGATTCCAAAAAAATAAAGTTAATAGAGAGATGGAGAGAGAGAAAGAGTGTGTGAATATTAAAAAAAGTGTGTGGATAGAAAATAAAAAAAATATATATAGTTTTCTTTCAAACAGGCCATCCGTTGTCTGTTGTGAAACATTATTATTTTTAATAATTGTAATAGAGTGACGGAAAGAAGCATGAATGGTTGTTGTCAGTTGTGAAACACTATTATTTTTAATAAGTGTACTAGAGTGACGGAGAGAGAAAGATGTATGAATGGTTGAAAAGATGTACTTAATAGACAGTCTCCTTGAATTATTTTGTCATATGTAAAAAACAAACACTGCTTCTAATGAGATAGTAAGAGGGAGAGTGAGAAATTGTAGGTGATGCTGCTTTGCTTTTAAATATATTTTTTAACACACTTTATTTTAATTTAGAACTTATTTTTAAATCTTATAAAAAAAGAACGTATTTTAAATACATTTTTTCTTATAAAGATAAATGTTGCAATATTTTTATGAAAAATATTAAGGTTTGTTTATAACCTTATATTCTTAATAATCAATTTAGTTTTCTTTTAATATTCATCATAAAAAAGTTGAATCCATGGCCAGCCCTTAGTAACAAATTTTAGGCTAGCATAATAATTACTCCAATGACATAAAATCGTGAGAAATTCATTGGAAATAAAATTTGTTGGAAATGAAATTTGTTGGAAACAAAATAATAACAACGATTAACGAGATAAAAATAAAAAAGAATATATTTAATATGGGTGTGAAAGTTGGTTGCAAATTACAGTGTTTGTATAAATTTTTAGTGCATGCAAATTATACATTTTTATCCAATAAAAATTAACAAATATGGAAAAACTCTGTAAATATGTTATAAATAAAAGTCTTGAAAACAATGTTATAGATAAACTAAATGTGTCTGGGATAATACTCCCTCCGTTCCAAATTAATTGACGTTTGAGCGGAAAAAATTTGTTCCAAAAAAATTGACGCTTTACAATTCTCAATGAGCTTAATTGAAGTTTTTCCATATTTATCCTTAACTTTACATAACAATTACATCTAGGTTGTTTAGTTTTATTAAAATTGAAATAAGGGTAAGTTAGTCAAATAATCCTAGATTCTAGGCTATTAATTGTCTTTCTTAATTTGTATGTAGATACCTTAACCGTCAATTAAAACGGAACGGAGGGAGTATCTCCTTTGTCCCCTTCTCCTGCATGCGTGCGTCACCTTCTTCTGCTTCACCATCCAGCACCAAAGGAGTTTAAGTTGAGGGGGCTATCAAATGAAGAAGTTGATGAAGCCTTTGCATGCACTGGCTGAAGCTCTCAAAACCCGCACAAGGTAACTTAGATTGTGGGCTGAAGCACAAAAACATGTTTCTACCTATCTGTTGAACTATTTCTGTTTTGGTGATATGTCCGATTTAGGGTTCTAGAAAAACTTGGAGAGAATTTTTTCAGCTACGGTTCCAAATGTAGATGATACGTTAGTGTTTTTGATTATAACTTTTTTGCTACCTAATCCGCAGTTTCTTTTGTTGGATGCTAGTAGAACCTTAAATCACGATTTAATTTCTGTTGCGTTGTAATGATTCCACTAGGATTTAGGAGGCTGTAATGATTTTATTTTAAGTAGGCCTTCAAGTTTTTGTTCTGATGGGGAGAGGATAGGAAGTGTAGGCTTGAACATTAAACTGTTGTTGTTAAATTAATTGCAAGGCTTGAAGAATTTGTTGACAATTTTGTGGCATGGAAGTTTCAAACAGGTCAAGAACAAGCTATACGTTTCTCTACAGTTTCTTCTACAGGTAGTTCATTGCTATATGTTTCCTCTGTAGAGTATGATTTACTCGGGAATTCGAACTTCTTTTCATTACCAGCTTTGCACCCTAGCTATATCCACAGAGCTCATATTATGTTATCTACAGAGCAACCCGCCAGACTTGATTGTGAACCACTTACTTGATCTGCTCAGCCCTTACAGCACCGCCGCTGGAGTGGCATGCATGTGGATGTTGCCACTGCTAATTCCGATTACTGGGTAAGTTTTCTTCATTAAATTTGTCTTTTTTTTTTTCAAACTATTTCGCTCCTTTAGACTGGTTTTCTAGCAGTATAAGTTGTTAAGTTATATGCAGAGCATCTGATGTTATTTTTTGCAGAATTTTGATCCATTCTCAATGATAACTGATTGTCTAGGACATGTTGCCCTTGTCACAGAACTCATGAAGAAGCTGAGTCAGGAAAAGCCAGGCTTAAAGTCCACAGTAGTGGCAGTCTTTATAGCCAGTGAGGAAAATACTACCACACAAGGAGTTGGAGTTGATCAACTTATGAAAGATGGAGTACTTGATGATCTCAAGAATGGTCCCTCTGTAAGCCAAAAAAATGAATTAAGTATAGTAGTCAAGTTTACTACTTTGGTTTTCAGGTCTATGTACACACTAAAAAAAATTCAATAGATCGCGGGAGTTCTAAAAACAAATTGTTGGAGTTTTATCCCCCGCAATTTGTATTTGTTGGAGTTCATGAAAATTGTTTGTAGGACTTTTTTAGAGAACGTAACCCCAACAATAACCACACAAATTTGGAAACTTCATTTTGAGAGAGTTTTAGTGTAGCATTTGAACTCCTGGTATTTTGGTATGCTAAATTAAAGAAGAATGGCACTTTTGACCGCCACAATCTCTTTCAAAAATTACTGTCCCACAACCTTTGAATCGTTCTTCTCAAAATTACTGCATAGATTTAGGAACAAGAAATTCATAATATCAACTTGCATATATAAACATAAACAGTGAAACCTGTAATGTTTCGAATGACCAATTAGAATTATAACTAACCATTTACAATAGTATCATTAAGACAAACAATAATCAAAACTGAGATTTGTGAAATTATAATAATGATCATATGCGTTAGAAACATAATCCAAATCCACTAACTAAACATAGTTCATAGTCACTACCTCCTAAAATTCTATTCTAGCATAGTCCCATGAACTTCATTTTCCATCCTAGACTATCTGGGAGCTCAATCACAACTTTAAACTCAATTCCATCAAGATGTGTCAGCACTATAAGTTCCAATGAATACGTGTATTGTCAAAGGTGCTGCAGGAAAAAAGTAATAACAGCTGGAGAAATCACATATATCTATGGTCAAATGTCTCAATAAATTGATAAACTTCACAAATTATACTCAAAAGTCAAATTTCTGATGAATCATAAACGTAGAGAGATGTCAAGTTATTTTTTTTGATGCTAAGAGAGTGTTTTATTGCTTGTCAATGAGATGCACATAGATTGTTTCTATAGATTGTTTCAAAAGCAAGGGTGAGGAAGACTATCTATTACATTGTAAGCTTGTAACCGTGGGAGGAAAAATAGGATAGACCATATTATGGTGGATGGTGTGATTGTTGAAGATCCGAATGCAGTGAAACTGGAGGCTTGCAAATATTTTTCTAATCTTTACTCGTGCAGTGCAGTTGGTAGGCCTTCTATTGGTTCTATTAAATTCAATACTCTCCCATCTGATGTCGCTGCAGGTCTGGAGGTGCCTTTTTCCATGGATGAATTGAAATGCGCTGTTTGGGAATGTGGCAGTTCCAAAGCACCAGGTCCAGACGGTTTTAATTTTTCATTTTTTAAAAACTGTTGGGAGTTGGTTAAACAAGATGTGTATGACATGGCCATGCATTTTCATGAAACGGCAAAATTACCAAAGGGGGCTAATTCTGCTTATATCACCCTTATTGCCAAAAATCAGGGTGCAGTTTCTTTAGATGAGTATAGACCAATAACTCTTGTTAGTGGCTTATACAAAATTATTTCTAAAGCTCTGGCGCAGAGACTAAAGCGAGTATTGCCACTTCTTATTGGCCACCAACAATCCGGATTTATGGAGGGAAGGAGCATCCTAGACAGTGCTTTCATAGCAAATGAGGTGGTGCACTCATTGAAGAAAAGCAAAGAAAAGGCAGTTATATGGAAACTTGATTTTAAAAAGGCTTATGATTCTGTGGATTGGCAGTATCTGATGCAGGTTATGTCTGCGTAGTTGGATTGCTGAATGCCTTTCTTCTTCTCAGCTTGCAGTGTTACTAAATGGATCACCATCTCAAGAATTTTTCATAGGCAGAGGCCTAAAACAAGGTGATCCCTTGTCCCCATTCCTATTCAACTTGGCAGCCGAAGGCCTCTCAAGCATCCTATCCAGCGCAATTGCTCATTGTCTCATTAAAGAGGTGAAAGTCCATAATGTATCTCTGTCCATTTTGCAATATACAGATGATACAATTTTATTCTCTCCAGCAGAGACTGATTGTTTGTTAAATTTAAAGAGATGTCTTAGAGTTTTTGAAGCCCTCTCCGGATTGTGTATTAATTTCCACAAAAGTAGTCTCATTGGGATTGGGATATCACAGAGGCAGGTGACAGAACTTGCAGGATTGTTGCATAGTAAAATTGAGAACCTCCCCTTTACATATCTTGGCCTCCCCTTGGGAGCTAATATGAGACGGATTTCGGCCTGGCAACCCATTTTGAAGAAGTTTCACAATAAACTTAAATGTTGGAAGGCCCGTTTTCTTTCAATCGGTGGTAGGATAACTTTGATTAAGGCAGTTTTGTGTAGTCTCCCACTTTATTACATGTCCATGTTTCAGTTACCTGTAGTTGCCAAGAAGTTGGTTTCTATCCAGAGGAATTTTTTTTGGGGTGGTTTGGACAATAAAAGGAAAGCCTGTTTGCTAGCATGGGAGACCATTACACTACCCAAAGAATTCGGTGGTGTTGGTATAGTGGATTTACAGGTCATGAACCAGTGCCTTCTTTATAAATGGCTCTGGAGTTTTACAATTCCTGGGGAGAAGAAATGGAAGAGTCTCATTAAAAACAAGTGCAGCGAGCTATCTTCTGTCCTCACTCCCGTCTTTTCCTTACAGCATGCATCTACAACATGGAGAGACGTGGTCAGAGCAGGAAGTCACGAGAGTCAGTCTACCATCTCCTTGGCCCTGGGTTCACGTATTTGTGTGGGGAATGGGGTCACTGCTCGCTTTTGGGAAGATGATTGGCTCGGTTTTGGCGCATTAAATGTACGATTTCCAAGGCTTTATTCTATTAGTACATGCAAAGAAATGTCAGTCAGTGATTGTTTGAACCAAACCCAGTTACAACCTCTCTGGAAATCCTCTTGGCGCAGAGCTCTTTGGGACTGGGAATTACAGGATGTACTTGAAATAGACAACTCTGTTTCACTTGTCAACTTACAACCTCAGCACTCTGACCAGAGAATTTGGATCTTTGAACCTAATGGTAAATACAGTGTCAAGGCTGGCAGGAATTTCATCTACTCACAGAAGCTCTCCAAGTCTCTGAAGCCTTTTGTATGGTTCTCCCTGATACCCTTCAAAGTAGAATGTTGGTTATGGCTTGCCGTGAATCAAGGTATCCCAACCAAGGATGTTTTAAGGTACAGAGGAATCATCTCTCTAGCCGATTCTATTTGTTGCTTGTGTCAATCTTGTTAGATTATTGAGATCAAGCTGTTAGTGGAGAATAATTAAGGTGTTGAGTGTGATCAAGCTGTAAAGCTTGGGACCACTCTATTATTGCTTTTAGTGAGTATCATGTGAATGTGTTTAGATAATGTTGAGTGCTAAACAATAATGCTATCCTTAGGTGTAGTGTGTTTTATTCTGTCTGGTAAGTGTGATTGCATTATGAGTGGAGTGGTTATGACAGCAAAGTGTTGAGCTGTCAATAATCATGTATGTTTAGTGCATTATAGGCTGATTTTCTGTCTATAAATTGAGTGTTGTAATCTGATTTCTATAAGTGAAATAAAGATACATTGAGTGTTTTTCACTTCACAAAGTGTTCCTTGACTTGTTCAAATCGTGTTCAAGTCAAGTGTTTGAGGGAAATTGAGAGAAAACCAATGCAACAGTAACCAAGAAAACCAACCTTCGTTTTCTGCAGATTTCTGGAAACTGTCCAGAAAACATCGATGTTTTAATCAAAACATCGATGTTTTTTGCATTCGGCAATTTTTATCAAAACACCCAAACATCGATGTTTTAAACCCAACATCGATGTTTTGAACCCAACATCGATGTTTTAGACCCAACATCGATGTTTTTTGCATTCGGCCGAATTGTTCAAAGTTCCAGTATCCTAAAAACATCGATGTTCAACAGAAAACATCGATGTTCTTGAGCAAAATTTTGAATTAGTTGAAGATCAAAGCCAACAATTGGTAGCGGAGCAGGTTCCTTCTTTCAGGCCTGTTCCATTTCATTGAAACCACATCAAATCAGCCCCAAACACCAACCTCAAAATGAATACACAACCAACAAATCGAACCACCTCATCCTTACCCCTACCACCCATATTTGAAGGAGAGAACTACAACTATTGGGCTATAAGGATGAAGTCTTTCCTTGTAGCTAATGGTTTGTGGTTTTTAGTTGAAGAAGGCTTTACTGAAGAGGAAGCCATTGAAGATATGACGGTAAATCAATTGAGAACATACAATGAGAAGTTGCAGAAGCACAACACTGCAATCTCATTTATGTTCTCATTGGTTTCAGAGGACATTTTCCCTTTGATTGTAGGAGCTACAACAGTCAAAGAAGCATGGGAAACTCTTGAGAAGCAGTTCAGAGGTTCCAAGGAGACAAGGCAAATAAGGGTACAATCCCTGAGAAGAGAATTCGAATTGTTGAAGATGTCAGAAGCAGAAACAATAAGGGAGTATGCTTCAAAAGCACAAAGCATCGTCAACAAAATTAGGTTGTATGGTGAAGTCATTCCTGAAGTCAGAGTAGTTGAGAAAATTCTCAACACAGTTGTAGACAGATTCGAGGCAAAGGTGGCCGCAATTGAAGAATCAAGAGACATCACCGAGTTGTCTGTTCCTGAGTTAGTTGGGAAACTAGAAGCTCATGAGCAGAGGCATGGGAGAAGAATTGAAGCTGGAGTTGAAAAGGCATTCCAAGCCAAGCAGAAGAGTGTCAACAACAAATTTGAAGTCAAACAAAAACCGGAGAAGAGCACCAACAAGTACCAAAAGGAGGCATCAAGCTCGCAAACAAGTTTTCCACCTTGCAAATTCTGTGGAAAAACAAATCACTTGGAGCAGAGGTGCTGGAAGAACAAGAAGTGCAACTTCTGTCAAAAGGTTGGACACATTGAACGTTTTTGCAGAGCCAAGCAAAATGAAGAAAATCAGGCTCAACAACAAGTGGAAGAACAACCACAAACAAGGCAACAAGCTCAACCCAGCAGAGGCAACCAACAAGAGTTCATGTTCATGGCGAGTGAGAGTTCAAAGAAGCAAGAAGAGTGTGTATGGTACATTGATAGTGGCTGCACCAGTCACATGACGGGAAACTCAAAATGGTTCGTGGACTTGGATGAATCAATCCGTGTGGAAGTCAAGACAGCTGATGGTACTATTCTCAAATCCAATGGAAGAGGTACTGTTTCTATGAACTATGATGGAGTCAGTAAACTCATTAAAGATGTCTTGCTAGTTCCTGGATTGAAGCATAATCTCTTGAGTGTGCCTCAAATGACTAAGAACGGGTACAAAGTAAACTTTGAAGACGATTGTTGTGTTATCTCGATGAATGACAAAACTGTTTGTAAAACTAAAATGAAGAACAATGCATTTCCTGTGAACATGAGCATGCATGAAGAGATGGTGAACGAATGTGAAGTAGATGAAAGTAGCTTGTGGCATAGAAGATATGGTCATGCTAGTTTGCATTCCTTAAAACTTGCTGCACAAAAGGAGTATGTCAGAGATTTGCCATCAATACAAATTTCTGGTGAAATTTGTGAGCCGTGCCAATTGGGAAAGATGCATAGAGACTCATTTCCGAGTGCTGCAGAAGGAAGAACCTTAGAGAAGCTGGAGCTGGTGCACACCGACCTTTGTGGTCCAATGCACACACCATCCTTGAGTGGTAATCTCTACTTCATGCTGTTTATTGATGATTTAACACGCATGACTTGGATATACTTCCTGAAGAATAAGCTGGCAACACTAGAGGTGTTCAAGAAATTCAAAAGCATGGTGGAAACACAAAGTAGTTGCAGGTTGAAAAAGCTGAGATCAGATAGAGGGGGAGAGTTCATATCGAAGACATTTGAAGAATTCTGCAATTCAAATGGCATTCTTCATCAATTGACAGTACCATACTCTCCTCAGCAAAATGGAGTGGTAGAAAGAAAGAACAGAACTGTTATGGAGATGGCAAGAAGTATGCTAGCCGAGAAGAAACTTCCTCAAAGTTTTTGGGCAGAAGCTACCTATACTGCTGTCTATCTCATCAATAGGCTGCCTACAAAGTCAATTGATGGGAAGACTCCCATTGAAGCATGGACTGGTAAGAAACCGACTGTAAAGCATTTGAAGGTGTTTGGTTCTCTTTGTTATGTCCATGTTCCAGATGAAAAGAGAAGGAAGCTGGATTACAAGGCTGAAAGAGGAGTACTATTGGGCTACAGTAGTCAATCCAAAGGCTACAGGGTGTTCATGGTTGACAATGAAAAGGTGATTACCACAAGAGATGTCAAGGTAGATGAAGATGCATATTGGGATTGGAAAGAAAAGAAGGCAATGAAGAACAAGCCTAGTGATGCAGTTGAACAAGAAAATCAAGAACTAGAAGATGAAGAGCAAGAAGATCATCCTCTAAATGAAGAGGATTATGATTCGGACACACCTCCAATGAAGGTTAGAACACTTGCTGATGTTTATGAGAGGTGTAACTTTGTTGAAACAGAGCCACATTGTTATGAAGAGGCAGAAAATCAAGAACATTGGAAGAAGGCCATGGAAGAAGAAATCGGCATGATCAACAAAAATCAAACATGGGAATTGGTTGCAAGACCTGCAAATCAAAAGATCATTGGAGTCAAGTGGGTGTTTCGCACCAAGATGAATCCTGATGGCACCATTTCCAAGTTCAAAGCAAGACTTGTGGTCAAGGGCTATGCACAACAATATGGCCTTGATTATCTTGAGACATTTGCACCGGTTGCACGCCTCGACATAATTAGACTTCTATTGGCTATTTCAGCTCAAAACAGGTGGAAGGTATTCCATCTAGATGTGAAGTCAGCCTTTCTAAATGGAATTCTTGAAGAAGAAGTCTACATTGAGCAGCCCAAAGGTTTCATTGTGGAAGGTAAAGAAGATCAGGCTTACAGGCTGAAGAAAGCTCTCTATGGACTAAAGCAAGCTCCGAGAGCTTGGTATAGTCGCATAGACAGTCACTTGATGGAGCAGGGATTTAAAAGAAGTGAGAGTGAAGCCACTCTCTATGTAAAAGGCAGCTCAAGTGGTGATTTGATCATAGTGTCTCTTTATGTTGATGACATGTTGATTACAGGAGCAGATCACAGCAAGATTTCAGCTTCAAAGCTGAAATGATGAAGGAATTTGAAATGTCAGATTTGGGACTAATGCACTATTTTCTTGGAATGGAGGTGATGCAAAGTGAAGCAGGAATTATGATCACTCAGAAGAGGTATGCAGAAAATATTCTGAAGAAATTCAAGATGGACTCATGCAATCCAGCGCCAAACCCATTAATTCAGAACACCAAACTTGCAAAGAATGAAGATGAAGAAGATGCTGAAAATAAGGCATACAGGAGCTGTGTAGGGAGTTTGTTGTATCTTACAGCAACTCGTCCTGATCTTTTATTTGCAACCAACTTGCTGTCAAGGTTCCTAAATGCCCCTAAGAAGAGTCATGCAACTGTGATGAAAAGAGTGCTAAGGTATGTCAAAGGCACCACTGATCTTGGTTTACACTATAGCTCATTTGAAAATGCAAAGTTGAAGGCATATTGTGATAGTGATTGGGCTGGAAGTGTAGATGACATGAAAAGCACAACAGGTTATGTTTTTTTTGCTTGGTTCAAATGCTTTTTCGTGGTGTTCCAAGAAACAAACCGTTGTTGCTCAATCCACAGCTGAAGCTGAGTATCTAGCTGCTGCCTCCACAGTGAATCAAGTTATTTGGTTCAGGAAAATTATGTTTGATCTTAAAATGAAGCAAGAGGAACCCATGGAATTGTTTTGCGACAACCAGTCCGCCATTGCCATGATAAGGAATCCGGTTGATCATGGAAGGACCAAACATTTCAAGATCAAGTACCATGTAATTCGTGAAGCTGAGAATGATAGGGAAGTTCAAGTCCAATTTTGTTCATCAGAAAGTCAATTAGCAGACCTGTTCACAAAACCCTTGCCCAAAAACAGGTTTGAAGAATTGAAGACCATGCTGAACATGAAGACCAGCTTGATCTAGGGGGAGTGTTAGATTATTGAGAATCAAAACACCCAAACATCGATGTTTTAAACCCAACATCGATGTTTTGAACCCAACATCGATGTTTTGGACCCAACATCGATGTTTTTTGCATTCGGCCGATTTGTTCAAAGTTCCAGTATCCTAAAAACATCGATGTTCAACAGAAAACATCGATGTTCTTGAGCAAATTTTGAATTAGTTGAAGATCAAAGCCAACAAATCTTTCATCAAATCTAGAGATCATTTGTTTTTGTATTGCCCTTATACATGGAAACTATGGGGTAGATTATGCTCTTGGTGGGTAGTGCAGTGGTGTATTCCTGCCACCTTGGAAGAGTTTCTCATGCAGTGGTCGTTCTTATCTCCATACTCATGCAGCCGCGCTTGTTGGTATATCATAGGTGTGGCTGCACTTAGATCTATTTGGATTGAAAGAAATCGTAGAATTTTCAACAACACCTCCTGTGACAGCGACAGATTGTTGGATATGGTTTTAGTTCACTCCACACTTTGGATCAAGGCCCTTCATCACAATTTTCCATTTAGTGCATCCTTTGTTATTTCCAACGCCGAATCAGTGCGAGGTTGGAAAGGCCTGCGAAGGAACCTCAAGAAGCTTCAACAGTCTGGATAAGATGAGCTGACAATATTGTTTTTATTTTCTACCCAGTGCTTCTCCGGTCTGTATCGCTGAGCTATTCGAGCCTTGTAATTTACTTTCTGAACAACTCATATCGTATTAAATAAATAAATAAAGTATCGTTAGCAACAAAAAAAAAAAAAATCTATTACATTGTAAACTTTTCAGCCTGTAAAAGGAATAACCACTTTTTTCCCTGAATTCCAACCTTTGAAAGGTTCTGCAGAAGCCATAATGCTACCTGCGCTGTACGGAAATTCCGGGTGTAGTAATTTGAACCACCAAAAAGCCCTTGATACAGCATGATCAAATAATTGAGTCGCGTGCACCGGTTTGGTGGAGAACACCTTCTCATTACGGGACAGCCAAACTGTCCACAAGACAGCCAAGCCAAGCAAATACCAAGCCTGTTGTGAAGAGTAGGAACCAGCAACCATAGGCCATTGAATGAACCAGGAAATTATTGAGTTGGGACAAACCCAGCACACCCCCCACCAACGGCATAGCAACAACCACACAGTGCGGACCACAGGGCAGAGGAGAAACAAATGCACACTATCCTCTATAGATAAGCTGCAAAGAGGGCACTGGGAGTCCACGATCGAAATAATACCCCGCCGCAATAGGGTTGCTCGTGTGGGTAGTGCGTCATTTAGGACACGCCATATGAAGCACTCAATATGTGGGGGCGCAAGTGAAAGCCATGGAAGAGGATGTGGGACACTCACGGAAGCACAAAGGGACTTGTAAGCACTATCAGTCCTGAAATGACCACTACTGTCCCATAACCATAACCAGGAATCACTTGTGACAGCCTGCATACATAACCCTGTCAGTGTGTGTAAGAACTCACTACAGCACTTTCTCTCCAATTGATTCTTCAAAGTTTTTGTTCATGACATGATAAAATGCATTAATTCTGTATAATATTGTGCATTTCCTACGGATCAAACCAAAAAAAAAAAAAAACAAGCATAGTCAAATACTTCAGCATTTGTTTTAGATGCTCAAGTTCATGCATTTCTAGCAAGTTCATGCATTGCACAAAGTTAGAAGCTCAAGATAGTTAACTCTAACGAAGAACTTCTTACAGCAGATAAAATAAGCTTTTTTTTTTTATACTAATCGAAACTTCATTCATCCTCTGAAATACAAGACATACAAAGAGTCATTGACCCAATGACAAAGTAAAGCTGCTGAAACAAAACACTGCAGAAAGACTACAGTGCAGCTCTAACTACAACTGCAGAAAGACCAAAAACGAACTCTATCTATAAAGCGAACTCTATCAATAAGTAAATACTTCTGCTATTAATCAAACTTCCTGAGTACCCCCCTCCAATCCTTCATCGTATCTGCCGAAGCCAGCAAGTTGCAGAAGGTGTAAGGGAATCCCGGTATACTGTTATACAGCCTTTAATTTTAAAACTAGAGCAACTACTGAAGGAGGTAATTTAAGTTCAAACACAACATTAAACATTTACAATCTAAATAGCCCCTTGAACAATGATTTCACAAGACTTACAGTTTGAGAAGCTAGACTGAGTGAATTCTATGTTTGAAACATATGTATGCCGGGCCACTGCCACTGAAGTCACGAAGAAAAACAATCATACAGAAGCCCACCAGTGAATCCTATGTTTGAAACCAAATAGCATATGATCCAATACTCCCAATTGAAACAAATATAAAAATGTACCTTTTGGATAGTTTATGAGTTCTCGAGTGAGAAAGATGAATTAATTAGAAAATCAACGATCAACCCATAGTATAGGTAACTCAAGTGGTACCTCTTTAAGTTCTAGAACGACAAAGAGCTCAATCAGACAAGTACTAATCAACAACATACTCTCACCAGTTATGAAAGTTTGAGCATCTAATTATCCCTTTCCAGATATCACAAAGCACTAACAATAGCATATTGGTGTATATGTTTATATATACAAGGTGTATTTGCACCACAAGTGCTTGCTAATTTTATATGAGAAATTGAATGAAAGAGACAATACGTGTTTAAAGTAATTAAACAATCTATGCAAATAAAATAATAATCTTGGTAAAGGATTCTACTGAGCCTTACACCTTCTTGCATAACAGAGAACTAGCTAGAAACATATTATCATCTTCCAAAAAAAAAAAAGAAAATTGCCACAAAGGAGAAAGAATAATGAATATTACCTTGGTGTGACTTTGGGTTATACCAGTGCCAGGAGAGTTTTCAATTTCCGTTGACCTTTTCCCTACGCTTTTGCTCAATAACAAAATGCAATGAGCTAGCTTCAGAGAAATTATTTCTGGTTTGTCCTTTTTTTAAAAAATAAGATATGAAAGTTGGGAGTGCAAATATCGCCTCCCTTGATACAAAAGAGAGAAAGAAAAAAGTTTGCTTTCAAAGCTTGAAAAACTACAACCGTATAGGAAAAAAAAAAGTGTCCTGGATAACTTAGAGTTTAACATGACTATAAGACTCTATAAGCAAGGGAAAGAGAGTAGGGTGAGTATGAATGAAAATTGGAAAAATCTTTTCAAAGAGAGTGACAGTCTCCATTCCTGACATGCATTGGTATAGAGAATATGTGTATAGAAATTAGTAAAAGGTACAGAAGAGCGTCTCCTTTTTAATAGGCCATTTATTGTTTGTTGTGAGACGATATTTTTAATAAGATTAATAAAAAGATGGAGAAAGAAAGAGAAAGAGTGTGTCAATACCAGAATGACAGTCTCCTCTCCTGACATGCAATGGTAAAGAAAGTGTGTACATAGAAATTAGTAAAAAATAAAAAAAAGTGTCTCTTTTCTAATAGGCCATTTATTGTGTGTTGTGAGACACTATTTTTAATAAGGTTAATAAAGAGATTAAGAGAGGGAGAGAGAGAGAGAAAGAGTGTGTGAATACCAGAATGGCAGTCTCCTTTCATGACATGCATTGGTAAAGAGAGTGTGTATATAGAAATTAGTAATAAAAAGTACAGAAGAGTGTCTTGCTAATAGATCATCTACTGTCTGTTGTGAGATGCTATTTTTTAATATGGTTAATAGAGGGAGAGAGAGAGAGAGAAAGAGTGTGTGAATACCAGAATGGCAGTCTCCTTTCATGACATGCATTGGTAAAGAGAGTGTGTATATAGAAATTAGTAATAAAAGTACAGAAGAGTGTCTTGCTCATAGATCATCTACTGTCTGTTGTGAGATGCTATTTTTTAATATGGTTAATAGAGAGATGGAGAGAGAGAAAGAAAGAATGTGTGAATACTAGAAGGAGCGTATGTATAGAAAATAGGAAAAATATATATTTTTTTTTTTCAAACAGGTCATCCTTTGTTTGTGAAACACTATTATTTTAATAAGGATAATAGAGTGACAAAGAGAGAAAATGTATGAATGGTTAAGGATAATAGAGTGACTGAGAGAGAAAATGTATGAATGGTTAAAAAGATGTACTTCAATCTCCTTCAATTATTTCTGTCATATATAAAACAGAAACATTGCTTCTAATCAGAAAGTAAGAGGGAGAGAGAGAGTCTGTAGTTGATGGTGCTCTGCTTCTAAACATATTTTTAAACACACTTTATTTTATTTTGGAACTTATTTTTAAATACATTCTATCTTATAAAGATAAATGCTGTAATTTTTTTATGTAGAATATAACTTTTACTTAGTTTGTTTATAACATTGTATTCTTAATAATCAATTTAGTTTTTTTAATATTCATCATAAAAAAGTTGAATCCATGGCCGGCACTCGGTAACAAATTTTAGGCTTGAATAATAATTACTCCCATGACATAAAATAGTGAGAAATTCCTTACAAATGAAGTTTGTTGGAAACAAAATAACAATAACAATTAACGAGATAAAAATAAAAAAAAATATGTATAATATGGGCGTGAAAGTGGGTTGCAAATTGCAGTGTTTGTATAAATTTTTAGTGCAGAAAAATTATACATTTTTATCCAATAAAAATTAACAAATATGGAAAAACTATATAAATAAGTTATAAAGATAAGTCTTGAAAATAATGTTATAGATAAACTGAATGTGCCTGGGATAATGTCTCTTCTGTCGCCTTCTCCTGCATGCGTCACCTTCTTCTGCTTCACCATCCAACACCAGGGGAGTTTAAGTTGAAGGGCATATCAAATGAAGAAGTTGATAAAGTCTTTGCATGCACTAGCTGAAGCTCTGTACAAGGTAACTTAAATTCTGGGGTGAAGTAGTAAAATATGTGTCTACCTATCTGTTGAACTACTTCTGGTTTGGTGATATTTTTTGATGCTAACGATTTGTATATCTGATTTAGGGTTCCAAAACTTGGAGAGGATTTTTTCACCAACGGTTCCAAATGCATGCAGATGATACGTTAGTGTTTTGTTTATAACTGTTTGCTACCTAATCTGCGGTTTCTTTTGTTGGATGTTAGCTAGAACCTTAAATTATGATTTTGTTTTTGTTGCGCTGTAATGATTCCACTAGGATTTAGGAGGCTGCAGTAACGATTCTATTTTATGTAGGCCTTCAAGCTTTTGTTCCGATGGGGAGAGGAGGTGTAATTTGTGCGGACAGTTAAACATTAAACTCATGTTGTTAAATTACTTGGTAGGTTTGAAGAATTTGTTGACAGTTTTGTGCCATGGAAATTTCAAACAGGTCAACATCAAGCTATATGTTTCTCTACAGTTTCTTCTATAGGTAGTTCATTGCTATATGTTTCCTGTGTAGAGTATGATTTACTGGGAAATTCGAACTTTTTTCGTTACCTGCTTTGCACCCTAGCTATATCCACACAGCTCATATTATGTTATCTACAGAACAACCCACCAGACTTGATTCCACAAGAGGACTGGATTGTGAACCACTTACGTTATGTGCTCACCCCTTACAGCACCACCACTGGAGTGGCCTGCACATGGATGTTGTCACTGCTAATCCCGATTACTGGGTTAGTTTTCTTCATTAAATTTGTCTTCATTCAAACTCTTTTGCTTCTTTAGACTGGTTTTCTAGCAGTATAACTTGTTGAAGTTATATGCAGAGCACTGATGTTAGTTTCTGCAGAATTTTGATCCATTCTCAATGAGCATTGATGGAGACAAACTTCAGGGTTTTGGGACTACTGATTGTCTAAGACTTGTTGCCCATTTTGATCCATTCATAGAACTCATGAAGAAGCTGGGGCAGGAAAAGCCAGCCTTACGTCTTTATAGCCAGTGAGGAGAATACTACCACACAAGGGGTAAGAGTTGATCAACTTATGAAAGATGGAGTACCTGATGATCTCAAGAATTGGCCTCTGTAAGCAAAAAAAATTTAATTAAGTATAGCAGTCAAGTTTACTACTTTGTTTTTCTGGTCTATACACAGTAAAAGTTTTAACCCCCGCAATTTGTGTTTGTGAGAGTTCAAAAACTCCACAGTGTCACGAATTGTTTGCAGGAGTTTTTTTTCAGAGTTTTACTGTAGCATTTGAACTTAGACCGCTACATTCTGTTTAAAAAATTGCTGCCCCACAACCTTTGCATCTTTTCAAAATTACTGGAAAGTTAAGGAACTAGAAATTCATAATATCAACATGCATATATAAACATAAACAGTGAAACATGTAATTTTTTGAATGACCAATTAGAATTATAACTAACCATTCACAATAATATCAATAACACAAACAATAATCAAAACTGAGATTTATGAGATTATAATAATGATCATATGCGTTAGATACATAATCCAAACCCAAACGAAACATAATTCATAGCCACTACCTCCTAAAACTATATTCTACAGTAGCCCCATAAACTTCATTTTCCATCCTATATTGTCTGGGTGCTCAATCACACCTTTAGACTCAATTCCATTAAAATACTTTGAAGACATTATGTTCCGCATCAACACTATAAGTTCCAATGAATACTTGTATTGTCAAAGGTGCTGCATGAAAAAAGTAATAACAGCAGTAGAAATCACATATATCTACGGTCAAATGTCTCAATAAATTGATAAACACACAAATTATACTCAAAAGTCAAATCACTGAGCCAAAAACTAGTAAACCAAAAACCAGCAAGATCACCACTCATTAATCAACTTGAATTACACATCCATGTTAGTTATTGACAACCAAGTTGAGATACTATAAAAATGGTGAATCATAAACTTAGAGAGATGTCAAGTTACTGAAATAATAAGAAGATTGAAAGAGACAGGAAAGGCAAAAGAGATTCGGTTTCAGTAATACAGCTGTATTATTAATGACAATATTAGTGAAAAGAAATGACTTACTCCAATTGATTCTTCAAAGTTTTCCTTTCTGTGATGATATCATCCAGTATACTAGCTCAGTCCTGAAATGCATTAATTTTGTGTAATATTGTGCATTTCCTACTCATCAAAAGAAAAAAGAAACAAGCATAGTCAAATACTTCCGTATATGTTTTAGATGCTCAAGTTCATGCATTTCCAGCAAGTTCATGCATTGCACAAAGTTAGATGCTCAAGATAGTTAACTCTAACGAAGAACTTTTTACAACAGACAAAATAAGCTGCTTATACAGCCTTTAATTCTAAAACTAGAGCAGCTACTGAAGGAGGTAATTTAAGTCCAAACACAACATTAAACATTAACAATCTAAATAGCCCCTTGAACAATAATTTCACAAGACCTACAGTTTGATCAGAAGCTAGACGGAGTGAATTCTATGTTTGAAACATATGTATGCCCGGACCACTGCCACTGAAGTGATGAAGAAAAACAATCATACAGAAGCCCACCAGTGAAATCTATGTTTGAAACCAAATAGCATGTGATCCGATACTACCAATCGAAACAAATATAAAAATGTTCCTTTTGGATAGTTTATGAGTTCTAGAATATGAATTAATTAGAAAATCAACGATTAATCCGTAGTAGGTAACTCAAGTGGTATCTCTTGAAGTTCTAGAAAGTACTAATAACATACTCTCACCGGTTACAATCTATGCAAATAAGACAAGTACTAATAACATACTCTCACCGGTTACAACCTCCTGATGAGAACTTCCTCTCTGCACAACAGCATATACCAAACGTATGGCTATCCATCCTTCCCCCAAAGAATGAGTGCTTTCTCTGGATGCTCTTCATGAACAGGTCCCTACTAGAGATAACTTGCTTCGCAGGGGTATTTTGTTAGAAACAGACTCAAATTGCCCTCTGTGCTCTCTACATCTTTAAACCCCATCCCATCTCTTTTTGCATTGCAAAAAATCTTGGTCGTTGTGGCAGCGTGTGTGCTCTTGGTGGGGCGTATCTTGGGTCGCCCCAGCTTCCTGCGCTCTTTGGTATCAACAGTGGCCCTCTGTCATGCACAATAGACACAACAAATCATGTTGGCTCATCATCGGTTCTGCAACCATTTGGTCTATATGGTTGGCTAGAAACGGCTTGATCTTCAACGCTAAAGCACCTCAATGGGACTCTCTCTCTCTGATCTCATTTTAGCCAGAGCCACTTGGTGGATTAAGAGTATTCACCCTTCCTTCCCGTACTCTCCTTATATGGTGATCTCCAACGCCTCCTTTATCAAGAACTGGCCGGGCAAGCCTCTACGATCCTTGTAGCGCTCATCTGTTTTCTTTTTATAGTTTAAGTTATGTTAAGTCTGACTCTGTATTCTTTATTTTCTTAATTGCTTAACTGGTCAGTTTCTTGCTGGCCAGTCTGGCAATTCCCCCTTGTAACCTTTTTTCTTTTTCAATAAATATCGATTAGCATCAAAAAAAAAAAAAAAACCCTTTCTGGATATCACAAAGCACTAACAATAGCATATTGGTGTATATGTTTATATGGACAAGGTGTATTTGCACCACAAGGTACTTGTTAATTTTATATTAGAAATTGAATGGAAGACACAGTACGTGTTTAAAGTAAACAATCTATGCAAATAAAATAATAATCTAGGTAAAGGATTCTACTGAGCCTTACACCTTCTTGCATAACAGAGAACTAGAAACATATTATCATCATCCAAAAAAACGAAAATTGCCAGAAAGGAGAAAGAATAATCAATATGACCTTGGTGTGACTTTGGGTTACACCAGTGCCCAGAAATTTTTCAGTTTTTTGTTAATCTTTTCCCTACGCTTCTGCTCAATAACAAAATGCAATGAGCTAGCTTCTGAGAAATTATTTCTGGTTAATCCTTCTTAAAGAAAATACAGATTTTCAGGTCCTTCTACTTACCTTCTCATACATATTATGAGCTACATGTAACCTTTTGGCCCTAGGCTCTTCCTCTGTTGGCTCACGTTCATCAGCATGTCCATCACCCTACACAATTCAAATCATAAGAGTGACAACGAGTGTTTACTTAAATGAACAAACAAAACAGAAACACTTTTAGACAATGACTGAAAGATGAGATTGCAATAAAGAAGAATGGCTAAAATTATGCTTTTACCTTGAATTGCTTCTGTTTACTTTCAATCTGATTAGAAAGATCAGATACAGGGATTCCACAAGTTATCGGAACATGCAGCAAAAATAAAAATTATATAGGGTTACAGAACTTACATTAAAATAAATACAATTGCAGGAAATATATTGAAGAGTGCTTTCCGAGGTTTTTACCTCACTGTGGCCCGAGGTAAAAAGCTCGGTGGCAGCTACTTTGAATTTTCTTTTGTTACCAAGACTATCCAGCAGGAAGAGAAATTAACATCCTAGTTGGCTAGCCTGCAAGAAGAATTGGCTGATAAGCAGCCTATCTTTCCCCACTGATGCAAGCAGAAATGAAGCTTCTTCCCTGCTGCCAAAAGCTCTACCCCTGGCGTGGGGTTAAAATCTCTAGCAGCTCCTAAGGGTGTTTAGCCTCAACAATTCAGCCTCCCTGAGGACACCAGCCATGGCTTTCTCGTGGTTTTGGAACACTTCACGCACATCTTCATAACCCATAGGACAGCCCAGAGTTTTACAGTAGCATTTGAACTCCCTGTATTTTGGCTGCAGAAACGAAGCTTCTTTCCTGCAGCCAAACTGATGTGCTTGGTAATCTGCGATGTCAATTTCTCTTCTTGCTTCCGAGAGTTTTACAGTAGCATTTAAACTCCCTGTATTTTGGCTGCAGGAAAAAAGCTTCGTTTCTGCATGCATCAGTGGGGCAAGATAGGCTTATCAGCCAATTCTTCTTGCAGGCTAGCCAACTGCCATGTCAATTTCTCACAGACCTGATGTAAGCTTGATGGGCTAGCCAATTCTTCTTGCAGGCTTGTCACTGATGTAAAAGCTATAAATCTTAAGAAATACGTGTGTTATAGTATATGAAGTTCATGTTCTTTGATTGAATGAAGATCCCAAAGACCATATATATATTATAGGCTTAATTAGGTTTCACTTTCATTCCATTCGCTGTCAACTGTGCGAGCTGTTGGAAAATACTACAATGCTTTATCTCCCATGCAGCATGCCACGTTCATATATACTGTGCGTACACATATTTTGTAAAATAACCCCTTGAAAAAAAAAAAAAGGATTTTTGTTCTATGGAATTTTATTATTTCCTGGTCCAACTCTTTTTGTTGGACCAATTCCGTTTCACGTAAACGAGTGGCAAAAGGATTTTATTCATGGGCCCGCCCATGATGAGTTAGTGGGCTAAAGCCCAAGTCTAACCCTAATATTGCTTATTAGGAAAATCCTGAGTTGGGGGTTTTATAGGTATTATATAACCACCCACACAGATAGAGTTAAGAACGTGGGATTTGTATTCAGTATACAGATAACAGAAAGATTGAGTTTTCTGGTTCTCTCTTCTCTCTCCCAAAAACTTCTCTTCTCCCGTTTAGGATTCTTAGGTTGTGGTATGTGGATTACTTCCTTGTGATTTAATTCCCGACCAACATCCATACACCGATGATCCAGATGATCCAGAAGATCCAAAGGAACGATTGATCCAGAGATTTCGTGGGCTCCAACCTAATAGAAACAGATAAGTTCTCCTTTCTATTTAATTAATTCTTCCGCTGTGCATAGGTTGTTTATATGTTGAACATGCCTACAATTCCCAACATTGGTAGCGGAGCCCTAAGATCATTACCTGATTGATTGAGATGGTTTTGTGTAAATTTGAAAATCAATTCCATGGTATGAATTTCCTCTGGACGAGACAATTGTTTTACTCGATTTATTCTCACGATTGCAATTATTTGTTTTTCGTCGACAAATATTTGTGATTAACGTGTTCATTCAATTTATATAATTGAATTAGCTACTGCAATTGTATTTTAAAATTGGGTAATGCAATGGAAACTGCGAGTACTTTGTGTATCACCGGAGAATTGATGTCTTGCAATTGTAAGTTCTCGTGCAAAACGAATTGTGTATTCTGTGTGAATAACAAATCCGTGAACCCAGTTCCCAGCCTGTGTTCTTTGTTAACAAGAATACCCGCTACCCATGGAGGAGGACCTACACTTGATTGTGTTTTCATTTTGAATCAAAATCTATGGATTGTTTTCTCTGTGAAACCAATTAATTGTGTGAGACCAATTAATTGCAAAAACCATGCGAATCACAACCTGTATACCCACATGATTTGCTTGTGTTGATTGTGCCTTGTGGTTGTGGTTTGAGTTTTCGTTGCAGGTGGTGTGTTGGTGGTGATTCACCTTGAGTGGAGGCGGCGACCGGGCTTGCTGCTTGTGCTCCCGCCTGCATGTGGTGGTTCGCGTACAGGCCGAGGCGGCTTTTGTGGTTGTTGGAACCGGACGCTCGGCGCGCTCCAGGATCGAGCGAGGTTACAGCTTCTGTGGCCGTTTTTCTCGTGGCCACTGGGAGATGATGGCGGCGGCGTCCGTCGCTACTGCAGGAGGCGGCGGTCTGAGATTGGCGGCCCTTTGTGGGTTGCTGCTCTACTTCCGCTGCTCCCGCTCCGATTTGCCCTGCGGCGACGTCTCCTCCGTGGAGGTCGTCTTCTCAGGCAAGGATGAGTGAGTTGCGGTACGTGCAGCAGTGTGTCGGCAGGCCTAGTGCTCGCGGGCTCTGTGCTCCATTTCCACGCGATGACTGGTGCGACCTTCGTGGTCCCTCCTCCGGCAGCTTTTTTAGAGGGGCGGCGCTTGTGGTGTTCGTCGCCGCGTCCTCTCCTGCCAATGCGGCAGCCTTCGTGGCGTGCTGCGTCTGCTCCGACTCCCCAAGGCAGTGGTGCCAGGCGGCAGCCCTCGGTGCGGTGGGGCTGTGCTTTCTTCCGGAGGAGGCGGCGGCGGCTAGGGGAAAGAGATGAAGTTAGGGCTTCATTTCTGCCCCACACGCGTTGCATGTGTGCAACATTCCCAACTAACATTGTGGTGTGGGCACCGGTTGAACCCGCATGGTCGAACCGGGAACCGGATTCGTACCGGGGTCGCACTGTGCACTTGAGCTGAGCTGGCCGAGCCATTATGGGCTGTTGGGCTGAAATTTTATGGTTCATTTTGTATGGGCCGAAAATTTATGGGTCTTCTAAACTTAGACTTAGTGTCCTAAGCTAATGAGTTCCATTGTATTATAATTCACAATAATTATTTTATACAAAATAAATTAGAGAATTTGTTTCTTTAATTTATGGTTGAATGTATATTTTTTATTTTAGTCTAACTATGTGTTAGATGATAAATAAAACTATGTACTTTCAGTTCAATTAGATAATTATGTCAATTATCTAATTTGTATAAAATAATATTAAAGAAAAGTTTCTTTGATTTATGTTTGATTGTTCACTTATTTTTATTTAAACTAACTATATGTTAGACTTTAAATAAAATAAAGTAAAGTCAATCATATTGGATAATTATATGTTAATTATCTAGTTTGTGAATAATAATTATACTAAAGAATGAGTCTCTTTAGTTTATGATTGATTGCTTGTTTATTTTAATCTAACTATGTGTTAGATGATAAAAAAAACCAGTGCTTTAAATCATATTTAAGAGAATTATTTGATAATTAACTGATTCATGAAAAATAACTTTAAAGAATGGGATTCTTTAATAAATTTTTCATTACTGGTTTTTATTTAAGAATGAACTATGTGTTATTCTTAAATGAAAAATAATTACTTTTGATAATGTTGGATAATTATATGTTAATTATTTGTTTCAAAAGCATTTTACTAAAGAATAAGTCTCTTTAGTTTATGATTAATTGCTTGTTTATTTTAATCTAACTATGTGTTAGATGATAAATAAAATCAAGTGCTTTCAATCATATTTAAGATAGTTATTTGATAATTATCTGATTCCTAAAAAATAAATTTAAAGAATGGGATTCTTTAATAAATTTTTCATTGCTGGTTTTTATTTAAGAATGAACTATGTGTTATTCTTAAATGAAAAATAATTGCTTTTGATAAAGTTGGATAATTATATGTTAATTTTCTATTTCAAAAGCGTTTTATTAAAGAATGAGCTTCTTTAATAAATTATTAATTGCTAAATTTTTATTTTTAGATTTAACTATGTATTATCTCCTTTAATAAAAATTACGTGCACTTAATAATGCTAGATAATTATATGTTAATTATCTATCTCTCACTTAAGGGAAAACTCGATTTTCATTCGTAGTGGGAGTTTGAATTGCTTTATACTATTGAATATTATGCAATAGTTAATTATTTTTTTAAGCATGAATGATGATACACTTTGATGGGTTTTCGATTTTATGCTTGGAAGTATATTAGCTATTTATTTTATTTATTGTATAAAGTATGAATTATTCTTGTATATATGATGTGGCATCCTCTGTGGACTTATATGATTTTATTTGATTCCAAGACAATGTGTTATAGTTTATTATTGACTGTTGTATATATGTAGGCTTGATACGTCTTCTGCATATATACTGTACCTCGCACTCGTTCATCATGAAAATTCTAGGAAATATGGGTCGAACTGAAGCGCCCCGGCCCGTATTTACCGTACACAGTAAACACGTGCCGAAACTATTCTTATTGATAGAACAGACAGTACATCGTGCAAATATTTTACACCAGCAAACAATAAAATACAACTGTCACCCATACTCGGGGACCATTATTCAATTCAAACACAGTGCTCAACAGCAGCAGCAGATAGTATAAACAGTAATATAAGCATCACAGGAAAGCAGCAACACAGCATCATATATCATACAACAGCGGAAGACTTATATGCACATGCAGCGGAGGTATGGATCCAGAGTCAGGTGGAGAAGAAAGCAGCAGCCATCGAACGTCGTACCTGAACTACGAAACAACTTAACCTACGGGATGAAACCCCGCAGGCGAGGGATGAGTCCGAAGTGCTCACCGACGAAGGATAAACAGTGATATGCAGGCAACCGTAATACAGTAAAGAAATCACAACAAATCAACAACATATCTCATATAAGACTGAGCCAAGACCAAAAGAATACTTAACATAATTTCCAATTTTATTTTCTGGGACCCCGTCACTGCACAAGCTAGGGTCGTACCAGGTTATCAATTAATTCCGGATGCCAGGTCAAAGAATCATACCATATCTTACTATACCGGGACCACGTCCCAAAACCGGATATTTGGTATATCCCAACCACTGGGTATTCGGTATACCCCAACCTCAAGCATCAACATGTCAACCGGATATTCGGTATATTCGAACCACTGGGTATTCGGTATACCCAAACCACAGGCATCAACATGCCAACCAAATCAAGTAACCAAACCAAGTAACCGACCATAGCATCCCAAAATTAATTTTCAACCATCGGGTCGTACCACTACTTTCCACATGACAATTATAACATCATCTCATATCAATTCCAACCTCCAATTTCTAATTTCCATTTCTCAACTATCCACAGTCAACAGTTCAACATCAAACTCCACATAATATCCACATAATCAATATCACAGTCCAATAATCACAACAGCAATAATCACAGCAATCGATAACCAACAGTAAATATCTCAGCAGTTCAATCAAACAACAAAGCACACAAGTATTAAAGGCAACATAACAAAGGTTATCCATCCTCACCTTAGCCGATTACTCAAGTATGGAAATGTCCAACAAATTCCAAGTCCGGTTCCTCAGCAAACTGTTCGTTACCAGCTCCTTCGACGGTGCGGCACGGGACGAGCAGTCGTGGCGGCGCGACGCAAGGAGGGAGGGAGGCGACACAGGAAAGGGAGCGAGGCGATGCGAGGGAGGCTCGACGTGAGGAGGCGGCGCGAGCAGGAGATCGGCGAGGAAGGCCGGCAGCGGGGCGAACCTCTCGTCGGGTTTGTCTCGTCTCGGCAGCGATGGCGAGCTGCATGGAGGCGGCCGGCGTGAGGAGAAGGAAGGTAGAGGGTGTAGGTGGTGGTGTTGGCTCGGGCGGCGGCGGTAGCAGGTGGCTCAGGTCGGTGTGTGGTGTTTACGGCAGAATGGAAAAGAAGAAGAGAGGGGGAGGAGGATGGGGTGATGATGACGTGGCAGTCACCGATTGGGTGTTGGGTGTTGTGTTGCTATTTTTTTTTATTTACTTTTTTGTCTCTTCTGGTTTATGGTGAAAGAAGAGGTTTTGCAGGCAGGCAACGATGGTGAAGACTGGTTGTGTGTGTGTTTGCAGAAGAAAAAATGGTAGTGTTGGTGTGCACTTGGAAGCAGATGATGGCATAGTTTTATAGGCAGCAAAAATAACTGGTTAATCACAGGCTTAACAGGAAGTGGCGGCTAATGATTGAGCTTCAATTATGTAGTTACTATGCTGCATGTGAAGTGTGACCCGCCTGGACCAGAAAATATCCAATATACCCACTTATCCTTATTTCTGGTCCGTTAACTCGAGGATAAACCCGGCTTTTCCGAAGATTCCTGGACCCGAAAAATCCCAACTTTGGTCCGTGAAATCCGTTGAAAAATCCCGAACGTGGGACAAGGCTCGGTTTCGAAATCCAATGCTCGATTTACCATAATTTAATTACCCAAGGCTAAAATCAATGGTAAATTACTGTAAATTAACTTAAACAGTCCCGGTAAAAATGAAATTTTTACCTGGGCTGTTACAGCCTACCCACCTTAAAAAAATTTCATCCCCGAAATTCACTTCGAAGTTGTGAACAGGTGTGGATACTGAGAACGAATATGCTCCTCGACTTCCCACGTAGACTCGTTCGCAGAGTGCTTGCTCCACTTAACCTTTACCATCGGAATGACTCGGTTCCTCAACTGTCTGACTTCCCGGGCAAGAATCTGCTCTGGCGACTCTGTATACGTAAGAACCTCTGCGACCTCAACATCTGCTGTTGTAACCACATGGCTCGGATCTGATCTGTACCTCCTCAACATGGAAACATGGAACACGTCGTGAATCCGTGACAACTCCTCTGGTAAAGACAATCTGTACGCCAACGGTCCAACCCTTTCCACGATCTCATACGGCCCGATGTACCTGGGACTCAGCTTCCCTCTTTTCCTGAATCTGTTTACACCCTTCCAAGGTGCAACTCGGAGGAAAACTCTTTCTCCCACCTGGTACTCCATCTCACGACGATGCTTATCGGCATAGCTCTTCTGTCGGTCCTGTGCTGCTCTCATACTTTGCTTAACTGTCTGAATCTTATCAACTGTCTGCTTAACCAAGTCTGGACCAATGATCAAACGAAGACCTTCTTCATCCCAACAAATTGGACTTCGGCACTTCCTTCCGTAGAGAGCTTCGAACGGTGGCATGCCAATACTGGAATGATAACTGTTGTTGTAGGCAAACTCCGCTAAAGGCAAATACTGGTCCCAACTCCCACTGAAGTTAAGAGCACAAGCCCTTAGCATGTCTTCCAGTGTCTGAATAGTCCTCTCTGACTGTCAGTCTGTCTGAGGATGAAATGCGGTACTGAAACTCAGCTTTGTACCCAAAGCTGCTTGTAATTTTTTCCAAAACCGTGATGTAAACCTCGGTTCTCTGTCTGAGACTATGGACTTAGGAATTCCATGTAGCCTCACAATCTCTGCAACATACTACTTCGCCATCTTATCCAAGGTGTCTGTCTGTCGAATGGGAAAAAAACGGGCTAATTTTGTAAGTCGGTCAACGATAACCCAGATAGCATCATGCTGTCTCCGAGTCAAAGGTAACCCAACCACAAAATCCATAGTGATCATCTCCCATTTCCATTCTGGCACTGTCAAGGATCTCATCTTCCCAGTTGGAGCCTGATGCTCAGCTTTCACTTGCTGGCAGGTAATACACGTAGCAACATACTCGGCTACATCTTTCTTCATGCGCGGCCACCAAAAATAACTCCTCAAATCCTGATACTTCTTGGTGCTCCCGGGATGCATAGCATACGGCGTCATATGTCCCTCTTCCAGAATCTGACTGCGCAGGTCACCAACACTGGGTAAACATAGACGCTTTCCCAGCATTAGTGCACTATCCTCAGCTATGTGAAACTTATCTTCTTTTCCACTACGGACTGTTTCATTCAGGTTGATCAGGTCGGGATCTCCATCTTGTAACTCCACAATCCAGCCTCTTAGGTTAGACTTGACTTCAATATATGTGAACAAAGCTCCTGTCTCATCAACTGACAAGTCAACTCCCATCTTCCTTAAGTCGATAAGAGAGGATATCGAGTAGGTCGTGGAAGCATCTTCTGGTTGTTTCCGGCTCAAAGCATCAGCTACAACATTAGCTTTTCCAGAGTGATACTCAATAGTACAATCATAATCATTCAGCAACTCAACCCAACGTCTTTATCGCAAGTTGAGCTCCTTCTGAGTCATGATGTACTTGAGACTCTTATGATCTGTGAAAATCTGGCATCTCTCTCCAAACAAATAATGTCGCCAGATCTTCAAAGCAAGGATCACTGCGGCCATCTCTAAATCATGTGTTGGATAATTCTTCTCATGCAGCCTCAACTGTCTCGAAGCTTAGGCAATCACTCGGCCTTCTTGCATCAGAACTGCTCCCAAACCAAGACCTGAAGCATCACAAAACAACACATACTCCACTCTTGGCTTAGGTACTGTCAAAACTGGCGCTGATGTCAACTTCTTCTTCAGTTCATCAAAACTCTTCTGGCAGACATCACTCCAAACAAATGTTTGGTCTTTCTTCAACAGGTTGGTCATATGACTAGCTATCAAAGAAAATCCCTCGATGAATCTCCGGTAATATTCTGCAAGGCCAAGAAAACTCCTGATTTCTGGTACCGTCTTGGGCGGCTCCCGCTCTAGAACAACTTTTACTTTAGCAGGGTCAACCTTAATTGCATTCCCGAATACAACATGTCCAAGGAATGCAACTTCTTCAAGCCAGAATTTGCACTTGCTGAACTTGGCATACAACTCTTTCTCTCGCAACCTCTGCAGTACTACCCTTAGGTGCTCTTCATGTTCTTCCCTGTTCTTGGAGTATATCAGGATATCGTCAATGAAGACTACCACAAACTTATCCAAGAACTCGTTCAGGACCAAGTGCATCAAGCACATGAAAACTGCAGGTGCATTGGTCAAGCCAAAAGGAACCACGGTGAACTCAAAGTGACCATACCGAGTGCGGAAGGTTGTCTTTGGTATGTCCTTCTCTGCAATCTTGACTTGGTGATATCCAGACCGAAGATCAATCTTTGAAAACACAGTAGCTCCCTGTAATTGATCAAAAAGATCATCAATCCTGGGGAGCAGATACTTGTTCTTCACCGTCACTTTATTCAGTTGTCGATAGTCCACACACATCCGCAAACTGCCATCCTTCTTCTTCACAAAGAGGACTGGTGATCCCCAAGGTGAAGTACTAGGTCTAATGAAACCCTTCTCGAGCAGTTCATCAAGCAGTTTCTTCAGTTCCTGGAGTTCTGTCGGTGCCATCCGATACGGTGCCATCGAAATAGGTGTCACTCCAGGCATCAAATTGATAGTGTACTCAACTTCTCTGTCAGGTGGCAATCCTGATAAATCCTCCGGAAACACATGTGGAAACTCTCTGGCAACTATGATGTCCCCCAAAACCGGAGTCTGAACGTCTTCGCACTTGATGTTAGTCAACAAGGCGTCTGGACCATACGGCTTCATTCCGATATTCTGGTTAGCAGAGATACTACATGTAGTAGCAACTCTCCTAATACCTGTCAGCAGAACCTGTCATCCACCATCGGAAGTCAACAACACTTCCTTGGTTCGACAGTTTACTAAAGCATTGTACCTCGACAACCAATCCATTCCCAGAATGATATCGAAACCTCCCATGTTCATCACAACCAACCGTGCACGAAAGACCTCGTTATCGTATGAAAGAGAAACGTCTCTGCACACATGGGTTAACCTGACCACTATACCCGCAGGTAACCTAACCCTCATCGGACAAGCTAAATTTTCTTCCGTACAGTTATGTTGTGTTGCAAAACTTTGCGCGACAAAAGAATGCGTAGCACCAGGATCAATCAAAGTATATGCAGTACTACCAAAGACTGTAAAAGTACCTGCTATGACATCGACATTCTCTGGATCCTCATCAGCAGTGATAACAAATTCTCTCGGTACAGTCGCACTCTGGTTCATGGCTGACTGGGTCATAGCAGGAACAGTTCCACGGCTTCGGCCTCGGCCAACTCCAGAACCACTAGGAACACTGGCAACTGAAGCTTGCACCGTTTGAACAGGTGCCGAACCTCCAGATCTTCCCAACTTGGGACAAGCATAACGGTAGTGTCCAACTTCGTTACACTCATAGCACCTCACCTGAGACAGAGGAAGTCTCGGGCGAGTATCCCTAGATGAAGTCCCTCTAGACTGAGTCCAAGAACTGCCTCGGTTGTAGGTATTGTTGTTCCATCCACGTCCCTGACTCACTGGCATAGAGCGGCTCTGTCCATACCCCGTTCGGTTAGCAGGTGTCTGGAATCTCTTGTTCTGTCCCCCAGAACTCTGTGCAGCTTGTCTCTTGCAGATCTCCTGTTGCTCTTTCTCATTATTCAGCCAAATAATCTCAGCTCTCAGGGCATATGTCAGCATGTCCTGGTAAGTCTCGTAGACCTTGCACCCCATGACTGTCTGTATACCAGATCGAAGACTATCCCAGAAACGTTTACATCTGGCCTCTAGAGTAGCTACAAACTCACTGGCATAGATGGACAGGCGGTTGAACTTGATCTCATACTCATTGACCGTCTGATTCGGTCCCTGTTGCACTCTTAGAAACTCGCGTCTCAGCTGATCCTGGTATACCTCAGAAACAAACTTCTGTCAGAACATCTCCATAAACTGATTCCACGACATAGTGATAGGTGTCGACAAGTCCCTGGTGATAGACTCCCACCAATCAATGGCATCGCCTCGGAACATGGCAGCGGCATTTCTGGCCCACCTATCATTCCTGTATGTCAGCCTCAGCATAACCCTTTTCATTTGTCTGAGCCACCGATCGGCATCCTGTGGTATAGTGACACCAGTGAAAACCTCAGCCCCAAGCTTTTCCAGCTTCATATACACCGGATCCTCAATTGGTCCCTAGTTTTCTTATTCCCGAGCTTCCATAGCATCGATACGGGCATCTCTGGCATCTTGCCTTTGCAGAATCTGAGTTACCACGTTTAACATCTGCGTAGGGTCTCCCAAAGGAACATTCGCAGGGTGTTCCGGACCTCCCGCAACTTGCTGCGGTTGATCCACCGATACCGGATCGTCATCTAGGTGAACTCCAGCATGTTGATTCCCTCCAACCGGATCAATTCGTACCTATATGAAAATGTATGTATGCATGTTATATCATGACAAATCTTATGCACAAATAAGTAATCATGCAATCACATTCATATCCTTAATGACCTACTGCCTGCTCCGCTACCAAACTGAAGCGCCCCGACCCGTATTTACCGTACACAGTAAACACGTGCCGAAACTATTCTTATTGATAGAACAGACAGTACATCGTGCAAATATTTTACACCAGCAAACAATAAAATACAACTGTCACCCATACTCGGGGACCATTATTCAATTCAAACACAGTGCTCAACAGCAGCAGCAGATAGTATAAACAGTAATATAAGCATCATAGGAAAGCAGCAACACAGCATCATATATCACACAACACCGGAAGACTTATATGCACATGCAGCGGAGGTATGGATCCGGAGTCAGGTGGAGAAGAAAGCAGCAGCCATCGAACGTCGTACCTGAACTACGAAACAACTTAACCTACGGGATGAAACCCCGCAAGCGAGGGGTGAGTCCGAGGTGCTCACCGACGAAGGATAAACAGTGATATGCAGACAACCGTAATACAGTAAAGAAATCACAACAAATCAACAACATATCTCATATAAGACTGAGCCAAGACCAAAAGAATACTTAACATAATTTCCAATTTTATTTTCCGGGCCCCCGTCACTGGACAAGCTAGGGTCGTACCAGGTTATCAATTAATTCCGGATGCCAGGTCAAAGAACCATACCATATCTTACTATACCGGGACCACGTCCCAAAATCGGATATTTGGTATATCCCAACCACTGGGTATTCGGTATACCCCAACCTTAGGCATCAACATACCAACCGGATATTCGGTATATCCGAACCACTGGGTATTCGGTATACCCCAATCACAGGCATCAACATGCCAACCAAATCAAGTAACCAAACCAAGGAACCGACCATAGCATCCCAAAATTAATTTTCAACCATCGGGTCGTACCACTACTTTCCACATGACATTATAACATCATCTCATATCAATTCCAACCTCCAATTTCCAATTTCCATTTCTCAATTATCCACAGTTAACAGTTCAACATCAAACTCCACATAATATCCACGGAATCAATATCACAGTCCAATAATCACAACAACAATAATCACAGCAATCGATAACCAACAGTGAATATCTCAGCAGTTCAATCAAACAACAAAGCACACAAGTATTACAGGCAACATAACAAAGGTTATCCATCCTCACCATAGCCGATTACTCAATTATGGAAATGTCCAGCAAATTCCAAGTCCGGTTCCTCAGCAAACTGATCGTTACCAACTCCTACGACGGCGCGGCACGGGACGAGCAGTCGTGGCGGCGCGACGCATGGAGGGAGGGAGGCGACACAGGAACGGGAGCGAGGCGATGCGAGGGAAGCTCGACGTGAGGAGGCGGCGCGAGCGGGAAATCGGCGAGGAAGGCCGGCAGCGGGGCGAACCTCTCTTCGGGTTTGTCTCGTCTCGGCAGCGATGGCGAGCTGCAGGGAGGCGGCCGACGTGAGGAGAAGGAAGGTAGAGGGTGTAGGTGGTGGTGTTGGCTCGGGCGGCGGCGGTAGCAGGTGGCTCAGGTCGGTGTGTGGTGTTTGCGGCAAGAAGGAAAAGAAGAAGAGAAGGGGAGGAGGATGGGGTGACGATGACGTGGCAGTCACCGGTTGGGTGTTGGGTATTGTGTTGTTTTTTTTTATTTACTTTTTTTTTCTCTTCTGGTTTATGGTGAAAGAAGAGGTTTTGCAGGCAGGCAACGATGGTGAAGACTCGCTGTGTGTGTGTTTGCAGAAGAAAAGATGGTAGTGTTGGTGTGCACTGAGAAGCAGATGATGGCATAGTTTTATAGGCAGCAAAAATAACTGGTTAATCACAGGCTTAACAGGAAGTGGCGGCTGATAATTGAGCTTCAATTATGCAGTTACTATGCTGCATGTGAAGTGTGACCCGCCTGGACCAGAAAATATCCAATATACCCACTTATCCTTATTTCTGGTCCGTTAACTCGAGGATAAACCCGGCTTTGCCGAAGATTCCTGGACCCGAAAAATCCCAACTTTGGTCCGTGAAGTCCGTAGAAAAATCCCGAACGTGGGACAAGGCTCGGTTTCGGAATCCAATGCTCGATTTACCATAATTTAATTACCCAAGATTAAAATTAATGGTAAATTACTGTAAATTAACTTAAACAGTCCAGGTAAAAATGAAATTTTTACCAAATTTTTACCTGGGCTGTTACACGAACAGCAATGCTGGATAGTCTGGTGCTTCTCCTGTTAGCAAATCCAAATACCAGGCATATATTTTTTTTTGTTGCTAAAAATACCAGGCATATATATATTATAGTCTGCTGCTTCTCCTCTTTGATTGGAAGTGCCCAAAGACCATAGGCTTAGTCAGGTTTCAGTTCATTCCGTATGCTATCAAACGTGCAAGCTGTTGGTATGGTAAATCCTACTATGCTTTATCTTCCATGCACCATGCCATGTTCATACTAACCGTTCACTGAAGCTATAAATTCCTATTACAGTAACAGGAGAGTATTATATAGTTCTATTCTTGCAAAAACCATATCTGGTGGCCTAGTTGTAAACAATTTTGCCATATTTTGCTTGTCTTAATTTGCAAAAGCACATATAGTGCAATTCTACCAGTCTTGCATTCTGCTGGGCTAGTTGTAGATAATTTAGCCATATTCTGCATCACAGCGTCATCAGTTCGCTCTTTGTGTTAAGTATTATCGTCACTTGCAAGTACAAAAGAAACTTACAGTATCGTCCTTTTCATCCAATAAATTTTACGGATCTTTTCCTTCTTCCTATTATAATCAGGAAAGCACATGTAGTACAATTCTATCATTCTTGCAATCTGGTGGGCTAGTTGTATATAATTTTCATATTCTGCATCATAGCGTCATCAGTCTCTTTGTGTTAAGTCTTATCGTCACTTGCAAGTACTTAATATTTTCTTCAGTTACAAGTATTTGCCACAATTTTTTATAGAAGAAAGTATTGGAAAAACACATCAGGACATAGTGTTTTGGAAAGCATAACACAATTTAATGTTATAATTAAATGGCTCTATTAATACTAACTAAACATTATAAGAAATCTTTTTTTAAAACAGTCAACTTTCTCTACTTGTACCTAACAAAAGAAATTAATTTGCCTTGTCACGAATTGGTTTGTCTTGCTTTTGCAAGTGCCATTATGTTACCTGGGGTTTCCCGAATTTGTCTCGTTGTTTTTCTTGTTGTTGGGGTTGCATTGCCCGGTTAGTATGCTTTGGATTTAAGGATCGGGGAGGATGAGCTGTGGAAGTAAATGTATGTAGAATGGTATACAGCGTCGATGGATGACATCCTAGTTTTGTATTGAGAAAATTGAAGAGTGAGCTATAATTGAATCGGAAAGGGAGAGAATGTAATATCTACCAAATATAATATTTGAGATCGCAGTGAGTGTTGTTGCTGTTGTTTGTCTAGAAAGTCTGTAGACCAAGATTTGATCAAAGAATTTGAAATGTTCAATGCCTGCATGACTGTACTGATTGTTTGAAATAACTTTCTCTTGTCAGTTCAGTGCTCAAATACAGCGACAGCGTGACATAATGGGTTGCACTATAGCATGCATGGTATATATATGTATGGCCATTATGTCTGATTGTCTTCAATAATGGAAGTTCGACAAAAAAAAAAAATGGAAGTAAGTGCAACTTGTTATAAAAAGTGTTGGGGTGAATACTGTTGTACCAACCAAAACAGTGTCAACCTCCTTGTTATTTATTGTGTTCATTCTGAAAATAAAATAAAAAAAAACTAAGCGATGGCTCTTTTTCACCTCTTCCATTCTTCTCCATCTCCTTTACATTTAATCCATCTTTATTAACAGTTTATTTATAACACGTTATCAACACGAATAATCTCTACCCGAGCCGAGAAGGAAACAAAACGAAAATGAAGGAAAAAAAAGGAAGAAAAAAATATTGCGAAAAGGAAAACGAGTAGTGAACAGTTTGTCACCCCACGGTCACTGTTCACTCGTAAGCATTCTGGGCCGTTACTCGCGTCACCACCACCACCAGTCCATTCGCCGTGCCGTCGCCAACTAATCGGCGTCGCCCCCGTCCTTCCCCGCCGTCGGATGCGCCGCCTAGCGGAGATGACCCGACGAGTGATTCGTCGGATCCACCTTGCCCGAGCCACCCTCCGCCTCCTACCGACGTCGCTGCTGCCACCAGCGAGCCTCCTCCGCGACGCCACATCCCCCTGTCGTGGCTGCCCTTGTTCGGTGCCGTCTACCTCCCTCGCGCCGCCGCCTGCAACACACCAAGGCGGGCGACCCGCGAGCTGAGGAAGACGACCCGGATGGATCGGAATGACCCGACGGGTCAGCGAGCTCGGGCCATGCCTGGTGCTGGGCTTGGGCGCTGGGCCGGTACTGTTTATGTCCAGCCTGGTTAAAAAAAAAACCTGGGCTGGTACAGTTCACGGCCCAGCCCAGGTATATAAAAAAAAAAGAAAGAAAAGAGAAAAAAAAGGAGAGAAAGAAAAGAGAAAAAGAAAAGGAGAGAAAAAGAAAAGAAAAAAAAAGGAAAGAGAGAAAAAAATATAATTCTGAAAAAAAATAAAAATTGAGAATATGTCTGCCGGAATAATAACCGGGTATAAGTATGATATATTATATATTACTGCTGAAAGATTTATCGAGTAAGCATATTTTATGTTTTTATTTACATTGTGATTGGGCTGTAAAAAAGCCCCACTGCATTTAATTTCTTACTTTAATTTCATTTACATTTTATTTGGGTTTGTACAAGGCCCATCACATTTAATTTTTCGGTTATTTATTGGGCTATGAAAAGGCCCATCATATTTATTTTCTTGCTTTAATTTACGTTTTGATTGGGCTCGCACAAAGGCCCATTGTATTTAATTTTCAGTCATTTATTTTAATTGGGCTAATTAATAAAAGGCCCATGTTTATTTACTTAAGTCTTTTATTTATTTAATTTTGGCATTATGTTACAAATATTGGAGGCCCTTAAAATTTCCGAAAGAAATTTGTTATGGGCATTGAATGCATTTAATTGCAAATATTCTGGAAGACGCAATAAACGCGAATATAAAGCAGAGACTCGAAGTCTTACTGCCAAAAGATCCCGCAGACCTTTGAGAAAAAAGAAACTTTGTCAAAAAAAAAATATAACCATCAAGAAGATGAATATTGTATGACCATCACGAAGATAGATACTATTCTTATCTTGCTTACCCTGAAGGTGCAAACAAATATATATTGAATAATTTAATTTTATGTTCAGTTTTATTATTTTATGTTTAGTTTTATGTTCAATTCTATTTAATTTTATTTCGTTTACAGTATTTTATAATTATTTCTCGAATAATGGCTCAGGCATTAGTCTTGAAGACAATGCAAATTGACATCCAAGGGGGAGAATTATCTGTGTAGATGTCAACTATTTCACATGACTAATGTGATAGTACAATCTCGAAATGAGAAAAAGATTAATACGCTCCAGAAGAGCATAAGTTTGAATATGTTCCTGAAGAACGCATGCTTTACTATGATCTAGAAGATCATATATTTACGCTCTGAGGAGCATATACTCTTGAAGAGTACAGACACCCCCATTTACAGTAATAAAGCAATTATTATGGATCCTGTTGGATTGACTCTGCTCTATTCCCTGAAGCGAATAAGACAGTATAATTAATTGTGTCTGTGACTATGAATGAGGTTATAACGACAAAGGAAAAACATGCATATTATTGCATAATAGATCCATAACTGGAGAACATTCACGAAGAGGAATTTTTCTCATACATAAGTTTAGATAAATATTTCTCTGTTGGGTACAACATTGACTCTAAAACTCTGAACTTCATTGTTGATGTTGACCCTAACACTATCGTTTCAGGAGAACCACATACTACCCATGTTATTTTCTGCAGGTATCTCAAACCGATTTGTTGGAGGAAAACGGAGTGGTATTACTCTATGATTCTCTACAGGTTGCCACAAGGTTTCAGTAATCAACACCATATTGGGCTTATACTGATTCTTCAGATCCCCTAAGGCACGCACAAAATCTTGGGACCTTCTGGCTACACCCCTGCAATTCCATAGTAGAAGTCGTACCTTAGGCCCTGTAGGTGGTAACGCAGACATCCTTGGGACACTCTGAGCCATCATAGAAACCTGATAATAGCTGCTTTGATTTAATATTTGACAAGTAGGCTCTAGCTGGAGTTCCTGCATTCTATCATATGTGAAAAACATAATAGAGGTAGCCGAGCCATAAAAGGAAGCCCTTAGATTGCTCTGGTCCTCTAGGAAAAAAGTTTCTTCCAATGGAGTCACAAAGAACCTAGATGAATAAAGTTCATGAACAAAAACTAAACGAGGAATTCTTGCAAGTTCACTCGGTAGTTCCTCCTGCTACTCATTCACCATGCTACAGGCTAGTCTATTCCTCCTTCCTAGAGAGGAACCCTCAACAAAGAAAACGGTAACAGGGGAAGGCATGTTTTTATTTTGATGATGTTTTTTTGTATGTTTCTATCACATATCCCCTCCCCTTCTTATAGCCTGAGCTTAGACAGTGTTGGCAGCAAGGTGTCACTATTTTCCAAATGTGGACCCTCTTTCTGTCCCCAAAAAGATCCAGAAGATTTTTTGGTGATTGGGAATGTGTATTATTTTTCACAAAAACTCCAAAAAAATTTCAATCTTCGAGGATTTGCTTTTGGAAAATTTTGCCGCCACTTTTAATTATTGCTCAATAATTCTGATCTTTTTCGACATGAGTGGCAGAAATAAGCCTAACATTGGCACATATATAATAGCCTGAAGCTGGCACACATATAGTAGCCTGAAGCTAGCAAGTTTAAGTTATTAAATACACAATATTCGAGTAATTGAAACTTATCATATCCAGCCAGAAGCTGGAATGCACTAGCCTGGAGTTAGCAATTTTAAGTGTTTAAATGCACAGTTTGCACAGCCTGAAGCTGTCACCAACTTGATGTTGGTTCATGGATTTATTGTTTGGCATGACCAGATGGGCCATCCCGGATCAATAATGATGCACAAAATTTATTTGGTTATTCATTGAAAACCAAAAGTTTTTACAATCAGTGAATTTCCATGTATTAGTTTGCTGCAAAAACTAATTGTTCAGCCTTCCTAAGATAAGGTTGGCCTAGAATCACTAGTAAGTGTGGGAATAATTCAGGGACATGTACGCGGACTAATAAATCCGCCGTGTTGACCATCTAGGTAATTTTTACGATGCATCGACTAGATGGTCTATTGTGTGCAAGTTGGCATTGTGTGCACTTATTTTAATGATTAAGCCACTTGTGGGTACACATCCCTAATTATGTTATAAGACTATATGTCTAGAAAATACTGGTATATTTCTTCAATGGATAATGTATATCATTGGCAATAAACCCAAACAGATCTGGGTGAATATCTCCAATTGATTGCAAGACCATTGTTAATGAAATATTACTGTTTGAGAAAATAGTATTTTACTTGCAGCATCACTTGTGTGCATCAAGCCAACAAGTTATCATAAAATCTCCCCATTTCATTGGTTCATGGTCACAAACCCATCTTTGGACCGTTGATTGTACAGTATATGTACCTAATGCTCCACCACAACATAGTAAAGTGGGTCTTTAAAGAAGAATGGGAATATATGTTGAGTGTGTTGGGTATGTTGATTACAAATTAGATGAAAGAGTTTACCAACATAAGGGGGAGGAAATAAGCAGCTAGATCAAGAGTTTATTGAAAAATATATCAATATCTAGTTTTGATCCTCAAACAAATTACTGTGAACCTGGAGTTCAAAAGATGATTCATTTGCAGGAAAATTGATATGAAATTGCCAGACACATAAAGTGACCAAATCTTATATACCAGCTGCAAGTGCTCTTGATCAAATTAATGTTCCAGAAGAACAAGTATAGTATGCAAATGAATCTAAAATACGCAAGAAGTGTAGAACATACTCGGTTCCAACAGAAAAATTCTCGATAAAGAAAAAGGAGCGAAGAGATAAGATGGCCAGTAAGAAAATAAGGCCTCCAGTAGAGGTTCATATTATAAGTTTTCAAGAAGAGGTAAATCCTCCAGAAGAGGTTTTCTGACACAATTGATAAAGTTCCAGAAGTAACTTAGGTACCTGAAATAACTGAATATGATGAAATCTCAATTATAGTGTCAGGAATAGGATGAAACCGACGTGAAATAACCGTCGACTGAATATTTACTTAATATAGCTCTAAATATCATGAAGAAAATGAGGATCATGAACCTACATCTATGGATGAATGTAGGCGCAGAATGATTGACCAAAATTTAGAAAGACATAATTAAGGCTGTATTAGACTCGCTTGTGAAGCGAGAAAATTTTCGGACCTGTAGTCCGTACAACAATGGTATAAAATCGGTCGAGTATAAATGGGTGTTTGTGCGAAAAAGGGGGAAAGCACGACTTGTCACATAAAATACGATTTGTAGCACAAGGTTCTACCCAAATGACCTGGTATTAATTGTGAGGAGAAATACTCCCCTATAGTGGATGCAATAATTTTGATAAGTCTGGCAATATATGAAAAGAATTGGAAATGCATCAAATGGATGCTATTACAGCCTATATTTTTAAGGATCCATAAGTCATGACATATGCATGAAATTTCCCGAAGGATTCAAGTTGCTTGAAGCAACTAATTTCCGGAAATATACAAAATTAAGATAATTTGATCTTTACATGGTTTAAACCAATTTGAGTATGCATAGTTTAAAGTACATGCATGAATTTATTATTGCTTATATTGTTTGTTCATATCTATATGTGAATTTTCATTATTTTTATGATTTAAATATTATTGGAACTCCTGAAGAAGTCTCCAAATGCCGTGCTATGTTTTGAGACGAAAAATCTAATCAAAATTAGATTGGTCCTGGAGAACTCTGTTAAAGTACAATTTATATTGCTAGTAACATAAAGCCTGAAGCTTTTTGACTTAAGTCTATCAGCAAGATATAACTTTGCTCTTATCTTCGGGGTATAACTGATGTGGTATTATGTTAACCCTGTAAACCCGAAGAGAATATAGCTGGTTTTTGCAGATGCAGGTCCTTTATTTGATCCACATAAAGCACAGACAGACATCTGCTACAACTTTACACATAATATTGTTATATCATCGGGACCACAGAAGCAAGAGGACAAGGAAGATGCTCCAATAACAAACTATGAAGATAATGCTACCTACATTATCCAATTAAAGTAGTGATGTATCAAAAGTGATCGGGCAAAGCACTCGCCACCAGAAGTTGACAAGGATGATTGGCATATAACGACATCAAGAAATCAATAGAGGCCAAAATGAGGGGGAGTAGAATACGCACTGCACTCTTTTTCCCTTCACCAAGTTTTTATCCCACTGGGTTTTTCTTGGTAAGGTTTTTAATGAGACAGTTGTCCCAAAATGAGTATTCTACCCAAAGTACAACAGTATTCAAGGGGGAGTGTTATAAAACGTGTTGGGGTGAACACTGTTGCACCAACCAAAACAGTGCCAACCCCCTTGTTATTTATTGTGTTCATTCTATGAAATAAAAAAAAAAACTGAGCGATGGCTCTTCTTCACCTCTTCCATTCTTCTCCATCTACTTCTCCTTTAATCCATCTTCATTAATAATTTATTTATAACACAACTTATGTTTTTGCCATTAATATTTGTTATTGGCCTATGAAGGCCGCTTGTGTGGAAAACCTGTTTTTTTATTTTGTACCATTAAAAATAGTTTGCCACAGTGAGAAATTTAGTGGTTTTTTTTTTAAAAAAAGAGATTTTGCAATTTTCTTTTTGTCGACTAATAGTGCGCACGTGAAGAGATTCTGGAAATCAATTATTTTTTCTTGCTTTTGGTGTGGAAGAGGTCGACTTGGAAGCTGCAGTAAAAAAAAAAAATTATTATTCCTTTTGTTTTTTCACTTTGCTTAACGGAGTGTGCAAAAGTGAGAGAAAATATTATGGCTAACATATCTAAAGATGGGGATGGTGCGGAAGAGGCTCGTGGACGAGACATGAGCAAAGCAAAATCCAAGGGGAGACAGATAATATGTCTAACCTCCACAGTTTTTTTTGGTATATAAGGAAGAATGAAAAGATTATACATCAAGAATTCATGTAAGAGTTGTGCCCCGGAAGCGTCCAACAAGAGCTGGTTCATACATTATTGTGGGGTGAATGGAGTGGAACTAGAGCAAAGTCTAGAGAAAGGTTGGTTTTGGAAACATGTCGGCAACCAAATTAGCCTCACGAAATCCGTGTAGGATAGTAACGGACTAGGGTCTATTGAGCAGCTCACGAATACACTCCATCAAAAGGACTCTGTCGAAAAGAGTGTGTGCACGTGAGTTATGAAGAGAGAAGACCTCAAGGCTATCAACTTCAAGGACCACCCTAGGCAGAAAACCTCAAGGCTATCAATGTCTTGCTTTAAAAGATCAACCTCCTCTAGTTCCTAAGTTCGCAGGGATCTTCTCCACATCGAAAGTCAGGCAAGTCGATTGACAATCCACTTAAGACACTCAAACATAGATAGATTTTCGCATGAGGATATTGAATATAGTTGAGGGTATTTTTCTTTTAGCACACCTATGCCAGACCAATTATCTAACCAAAAGAGCTCCTTTGCCTAGTTGAGTGGAGGAAAATTGCTCTTCCAAAAGAGTTCGGTGGAATGGACATCATCGGCTTAACCATCATGAATCAATGCCTGCTTTTCTAGTGGATTTGGAGCTTTACGCATTCTGGTGATAAAGAATGGAAGACTCTTATCCGGAACAAATGTGTTGATGAAGCCTCCATACTCACTCCTCACTTTCACCTCCAGAAATCATCAATGAGTTGGTGCAATATTGTTCTCTCTAGTACTACCAACAACCAATCATGATATGCTCTGGTGGATGGCTCTCATATCCGGGTAGGCAATGGCATCAAGCTAGAAGCATCATTTGTTGAGACAATCGCGGAATTGCAAGAAGAAATTGATGAGCAGCTGAAGCAACTTGTAGTGCAAGGCCGGGAGTTAAAAGAACTAAAGGCGGTAATTAAAAGCATGGAGGAAGAGGTGGCTTTGTGTGGGAAAGTGCTTGCAAGTGGCGAGGAAGGTGCATTCACACACACTACAAAAAATTGGCATATCTAAGCCAGATTTCTATCGTGAAACAAAAGTGGCTAAGGAGCTTGACAGTTTTTGTTTAGTGTGAATCAATACTTTGCAGGCATGTGGATTACAGATGAAGACCAAAAACTAGAAATTGCTTCTAGGTACTTCAAAGATGTTGCTGTACTTTGGTGGAAACAAAGATTAGAGACCTTGGAGTGGAAAAAGAAGTCACTTTCTTGGGATGAGTTGTGACAGAACTTAAAGCTCGATTCTGTCCCAAGTATGTTGATAGGGAGGCGAGAAGAAAATGCACAGCCTTAAACAAAGGGATTGTCACGTCCCGTCAAACGTGACCGGCCAGGCACTCTATGCTGCCGAGGAGCTAGCACAGGGCACCCAAAGGCCTAAATTTGCAACCATGGAAGTTAGCCGCGACTACTGTAGTAACTAGCGCGCAACAATACTCAAGACGGCATCCCATCAACAACATTCACGCATACACACAAGGCTTATTTATACATTAGCCAAGTACAACACAGTAGAATATTACAAGCATCATGTTTAAGACAAGCCTTAAGGACACTAGGTGAGACCAAGTTAGGCTAAGTACCCATCGCTATAAGATACGCCACTCGAGCCTGCCCACACCAGCTACTCGTGCTCTCCTTGTCCTGAAATATGGGTGTGGAAAGAAAGGGGGGTGAGTCCACGACTCAATAAGCAGGTGGTCATACTAGGCATTAGCATTAACACATACAAGCGGCAAACAACAACCAACAACCAACATCTCAAGTCGCCGTGATCAGCCCACGGGTAAGCTTTCGTGGAGTTGTACTTAGCCTACCTGCGGGTCTGGTAGCCTTGCCAACAGGTGTTACTTCTTAGCCTACAGCCCCACGTACGAGGCATATCAATTTGGCTACCACCACCACACACGGAGCCAAGCACAACACCACCATCATCTCAGTTGACCAAGCATCCTAAGAGCACTGCAAAGCAATCATCTTATACCATCTCATGTATTAATGTCGTGATGCAAGTGAAATGAATGAAATGCATAGCCCGTATTACGAACTCATCACAAGCCAAGGCATTATAAACATCTCAACATCACAGTAGCACCTTGGGTGCCATATTTACAGGAAGCAGGGTCATCTACCAAGCCTATAAGCATCGTTGCTATCACACAAGCATGCAACCCAACTTACACAGAATTAAGCCTCACTAGGCCCTTCTCCTTCCTTTGGTGCTCCTCGAGTTCTAGCACCTGCCACATACAATTCAACATCTATAAGAGACTTAGCAACATTAAGCATCAATAGAAATCCGTACAAGTTAGCCTACATTAGCCCCCTGGTCACTCTGTCCAGGCCTATTGGCCACCAGAAATACTTATTGGCTACCTGTTGGGGCGAATTGGTGCACCAGGCACTCCAATTGGCCTCCTACAGGGCCAATTGCACTTCAATATCTCCATCCCAACGTTCCCAACCTGATGCATAATCCTTCCACAAACCAATATCCAGCAACAAGATGATATATGCCACACAAAACCAAATTGGTGCACTATCCAAGCCAACAACATACTAAGCCAGTCAATTTGCACCCAAACCATTAAGAATTTCAGACCAGTGCACTTACCCACTATTTTTCTGTGTGGAATGCCTTGAAAATACTTGAGAGCGTCCAGCCTTTCTTCCTCTATGCTTTCTCACGAATTTGGGCAGAAGATAGGGTATAGGTGTCTGTCAAAATTTTGGGCAGAAAAGGAGAAATGGGTGCCTGCTTGCCCCCTTTTAAAACTCAGGCAGTGGCTGAGTCAGCAGCCAGGTGTCAAGCCCTCAGCTTGTAGTTTTGGCTAGCTGCCACCTACCTCCCCCTTAGCCTGAAAACCTGCCAGCTTAGCCCCATTCCCCTCCACTTTCTGCCTTGCATGTGCCTGTGGTCCCAAGCCCCAAGCCAGCTCGCCCCCTTGTCCCACACTTATTAGTCTTAAGTCCCATGGACACTTAGCACAAGTTAATCCGGGATTAAGACTAACTAATCCGTTCAGCCAGTTGCTGGCCAATTCAACCAATTGAGACCAGTTTTCCTTTCAGCACCCTACCATCAAGTAAATACAATGGCTCCTCAGCTTGAGGGTTTTCACATCATCTTCCCCTTATTGAAATTCGTCCTCGAATTTACTTGCAAATAAGTGTGGATATTTGCCCACCATTTCCTGCTCCGACTCCCACGTAGCCTCCCTTCCTGTTGCATCTTCCCAAACAACTTTAACAGAAGCTACGTCCTTATTCCGCAACTTGCGAATTTGCCTATCGATGACCTCAACAGGCTGTGCTTCATAGGTTAATTCTTCTCCCAACTGAATTTCTTGTGGAGTAAGTATGTGCGATGGATCAGGCACATACTTCCGCAGCATGGAGATGTGAAACACTGGATGGATTCCAGAAAAATTTGGTGGAAGGGCAAGTCGATATGCCACCGGGCCAATTCTTTCAAGCACTTCAAACGGGCCAACATATCGGGGTCCTAACTTGCCTTTCTTCCCAAACCGCATTACCCGCTTTGTAGGTGAAACCTTCAGAAATACCATATCCCCCTCTTGAAATTCCAAGTTACGTCTTCTATTGTCCGCATAAGATTTCTGTCTATTTTGGGCAGCAACCAAATTTTCACGGGCAATCTTCACCTTTTCGGTGGTAAGCTCAACAATTTCGGGGCCGAGCAATTTCCTTACTCCTACCTCATCCCAACATATTGGTGTACGGCATCTTCGTCCATATAAAGCTTCATAGGGCGCCATATCAATACTTGACTGGTAGCTGTTATTGTAAGCAAATTCCACTAAGGAAAGATATTTGCTCCAACTGTCCCCATAATTTAGTACACATGCCCGTAACATATCCTCCAAAATTTGTATCACCCGCTCACTTTGGCCATCAGTTTGCGGGTGGAATGCAGTGCTTAGATCAAGCCGAGTACCCATTGCTCCCTGGAAGCTACGCCAGAATTTAGATGTGAATTGCGGTCCTCGATCAGAGACAATTGAAACCGGTACTCCATGCAATCTCACAATTTCATCAATGTAAACTTGAGCTAACTTGGTGAAGTTGTAAGTAGTTTTTACTGGAAGAAAGTGTGCAGACTTTGTTAACCTATCAACCACCACCCAAATAGAATCAAATCCACCAACAGTTCGAGGCAACCCACTAACAAAATCCATAGCAACTCTTTCCCATTTCCACTCCGGTATAGGCAGTGGCTGAAGTAATCCTGGTACTTTCTGGTGCTCCCCTTTCACTTGCTGACAGGTGAGACATTTAGCTACATATTCTGCCACATCCCGTTTCATATTGTTCCACCAATAATATTGCTTGAGATCATGATACATCTTAGTAGAACCTGGATGCAGGGTATATCGAGTCTGATGTGCCTCTCTTAATAGTTTGCTGCGAAGGTCTCCAGCATCAGGTACGTACATTCTCGAACCAAATCTCAAAATGCCATCAGAAGAAACTACAAATCCCGTCAATTCTCCCCGATTAGCTTTTTCCTTCCATAGCTTTGTTTCTCTATCTTGTTCTTGTGCATGAGCAATTTCTTCATTTAGAACAGGTCGCACTTGATAGTGTGCCAATAATGCTCCCGATTCAACCACCGTGCATTGCAAACCTTGATCCATTAATTCATGCCATGCTTCGACTGAGGGCCTCCTGGCCACACTAATGTGCGCCAAACTACCAACAGATTTTCGACTCAAAGCATCAGCCACAATATTTGCTTTTCCGGGATGGTACTTGATTACGCATTCATAGTCCTTGAGTAATTCGACCCATCTTCGTTGTCTCAAGTTTAAGTCCCGTTGCTCCATTATGTACTTCAAGCTTTTATGATCAGTATAAATCTCACAAGTCTCTCCATACAAATAATGTCTCCAGATTTTTAAAGCGAATACCACTGCTGCCATCTCCAAATCGTGCACTGGATAATTCTCCTCATTCTTTTTGAGTTTCCGGGATGCATAAGCAATCACCTTGCCATCCTGCATTAATACACAACCCAAACCAACCCTCGATGCATCACAATACACTGTATACGTACCTTCTTCCTTAGGCAAGGCAAGTATTGGTGCTGAAGTTAGTCTACATTTCAACTCCTCAAAACTTTTCTCGCAAGCTTCAGTCCAAACAAATGGCTTTTTCTTTTGAGTTAGTGCACTCAATGGTGCAGCAATAGTGGAAAAGCCCTCAACAAACCGCCGATAGTACCCAGCTAGCCCAAGGAAGCTTCGTACTTCAGTTACACTAGTCAGCTTCGGCCATTTTACAATTGCTTCTACCTTTTGTGGATCTACTTCAATACCCTCAGCAGATATGACATGTCCCAAAAAGGATACTCTTTCCAACCAGAATTCACACTTGGAGAACTTGGCATATAGTTTTTCTTCTCGTAAAGTCTGTAGCACAATCCTCAAGTGTCTCTCATATTCTTCTTTAGTTTTTGAGTAGACCAACACATCATCAATGAAGACAATCACAAACTTGTCTAGATATTGCCTGAACACACGGTTCATTAAGTCCATAAAAGCTGCTGGTGCATTGGTTAGTCCAAATGGCATCACTAGGAATTCGTAGTGCCCATACCTTGACCGAAAAGCAGTTATCCGCACATCTTCTTCCTTTATTCTCAGCTGATGATAACCGGACCTCAAATCAATCTTTGAGAAGTAGCTTGCCCCCTGCAGCTGATCAAACAAGTCATCAA
>JAKUCV010007293.1:48385-103821 GCA_028386065.3 Turnera subulata
TGTGCCTGTGGTCCCAAGCCCCAAGCCAGCTCGCCCCCTTGTCCCACACTTATTAGTCTTAAGTCCCATGGACACTTAGCACAAGTTAATCCGGGATTAAGACTAACTAATCCGTTCAGCCAGTTGCTGGCCAATTCAACCAATTGAGACCAGTTTTCCTTTCAGCACACTACCATCAAGTAAATACAATGGCTCCTCAACTTGAGGGTTTTCACAGGGATAGTAATCGGAGGTACATGTAGGAGTTTCAAGAGTTGAAGTTTGAAATTCCACGTATGCCAGATTCTAAAGTGTTGGACATGTCATTGGAGGCTTGCAAAAACTGGGCACAGATGGTGGTCTCCAGACGAGAGATGGAGACCTTGGTCGATGTTATTCGAGTGGCGGAGTCTTTATTAGATTACAAGGGAGACAAGCCGGAAGAGCTCTGATCACCAGGATGACGATTCTAAAGGTGGTGGAGAAAAAACTAAGTTCGAGAGTTATACATCATCAACCAAGTCGGAGATTCCAAATCAGGGAAAAGAGGCAAAAGTGATGATAAAAAATTGTGGGAATATTTTCTGTGCAAGAATCCACACAGTTTTTGCAATTGTCTAAAGAAACATAGGCTTGCTGCAACAGTGAAGCATATCGAAGCTGAGGAGCAAGCCTATAACAAACATGGTGGCGAGGTCAGAATGGCACCACTAGAAAGACTCGAAGCCATAGATGACACAGCCAATCCAAACAAGAAGGGTCGGTTGTTCGTTCTAGTTTATGTCGGAGGTACGGAGTTGGATGCTTTGGTTGATATAGGTGCGACTCACAATTTTCTACAGGCGAAAACGGCAAGAGAATTGGGGATGCGGTACACAAGGCAAGAGAGCACAACTACCATGAAGACGGTGAACGTGGAGGCACAACCTATTGTAGCGTTAGCACATGACGTCTAGGTTCACATTGGTGATTGGCGTGGACGACTAGAGTTTACTATAGTGGAGCTTAATGATTATCCTATGGTACTAGGCATGAAGTTCTTGGATAAAGAGGAGGCGTTGATCTTTTGCAACGAGGGCCAGATTGTACTTGATGGTGTGCAGCCACGCTGTGCCTTGAGCACACTGCAGGAATCTACCTTTGGAGCAATATCAGCGGCAAAGATAGCTTTGGAGACCGGGCAAGCTAGTGTGGGAAAACCAAAGGAAGTAGAGGTACATGCAAAACTAAAGGAAGAAGAAGTTCCTACGGATAGGCAACAACCTCGCATGTGGATAAAGACACACCGGGTTGTTCGTTATACAGAGGATGCTATTGAGCTCGAGTATCTAGTCAAGTGGTTGGATCTTCCTGAAGTAAGATGGGTGCACGAGGACAAGATGAATCGGTTTGGACGGCAAGTGGCTTCCTATCTACGGAAGGCAATGAGGGCATTGCTTGAATAGGTGGTGGAGAATGTTACGCATTAGGATTTTTTAGACATACAAGAGTCCTAATGTGAGCCAATTTGTCTGCATGACAGATTGTTGGTGAGGGGTTCATTATGTATATAAATTAGTACCTAATTATGTAACAGACATGTGTCTTTTTAAGCTTGGGCTTGACTAATCTTGTCCATAAAGAATAGAAGTGGGGATAAAAATTCTAATGCGAGTGGATCTTTTAGAATTATTTGGTGAGCACTCAAGTATTATTATAAATGGAGCGGAAGGGCTGGACTGCATTATTGTATTTTCTTAAGCAATAATACTGCAGAGATTCTTCCAAATTTTTATTTTATTATTTTTTTAGGCTTATTAACTCATTTGAAGAGTGTTTATATCAGGCAGGGAATGATGACTCACGGTCGAACCAGAAATGGAGAGAATGTATATAATATTAAGATATGAAATGTTCAACGCCTGCATGACTGTACTGATTCATTGGAATAACCATTTGCTGCACTCTTTTTATCACTTCAAAGCATAAAGAAATTCTTTTGAGCTTGAACTCATGTGGCGACAGTGTGACACAGTGGACTGCTATTAGCAAATGCCCATGTGTGACATTTGTTCCATTGCCTTGCTAATTAATATTGATTGGTTACCGACTGACCATCCATGCAAGCTGACAGGTGTTCATGAAATCCTGCGTCCGGCAGGTGTTCATAATTTGAGCGAGCTAATTCAATTGAGTGGATGACTCATGTGTACAACTTTAATTTTAGGGGTTAAATGCATTTAATCCCCCCTTAATTTTAGCTTACCTAATTTACGGTTTCTTGTGTTCCACTAGGATTTAGGAGGGTGTAATGAATTTAAACCATATCTGGTGGTGAGCTAGTTGTAGATGATTATGCGGTATTTTGCTCTATTTATATATATTATGCATTTAGCTTAATCTGCATTATAACATCATTAGTTTTCCTTTTGTGTTTAAGTTAAGAAGCACCTTCCTCAATAAAGCATATACTACTATTCGTTTGGCGTTGCGTTCAAACATCATCAATTTCTTTCTGTGTTAAGTCTTATCTTTTAAACTAAAAAATAAGTTAAAAAGCACCGCCCATGTTTTACCGCCAAAATTCTTTTGAACTTGAACTAATGTGGCGATGGGACAGTGTGACACAGTGGACTGTTTGACGTCAAATTTTTCATTTTCACTTTTGTTAGGAAATGCCAATGTGTGGATCATCATATTAATTTGTTCCATTGCTAATACTGATTGGTTACTGACTGTTTAACGTCAAATTTTTCAATTTTCCGTTTGCTAATATTGATTGGTTACTGGCTGACCATTCATGCAAATTGACAGGTGTTCATCAAATCCTGCGTCCGGCAGGTGTTCATCAACTTTCTCAACTTTCTTCCTTCCCAACGAAAGGCAATAAATTTTTAGTCTTTCAATTTAGTTTGCTCGATCACTGAAAGCGGGGAGTTGTCGCTTAATTATTTCTTCAACTTCATCTGCAGGGTACAGATTGTTTGGTCTGTGAAGCTACTGTTCACCAGGTGATGGGTGGTGGACAAGGTAACAAATTGGCTTCAAAGCTTTGTTCTTTTTCTTGTTTTTTTTGGTGGGTTAGTTAATTAGCTAATACTGGATTTGCATTTGTGCTTTCAGTTTTAGGCTTTTTTAAATTGGTTTGTCTTGCTTTTGCGAGTGCCAGCATAGAAATTGGCTTCGTTTTGGTTGTGATGTATGGTTAAGTTGACACCAGATATGGTTTTCCCAGATTTGTCTCGTTCTTGTTCTTGTTGTTGCGGTTGCATTGCCCGGTATGCTTCGGATTTAAGGATCGGTGGAGGATGAACTGTGGAATGATGACTCACGGTTGAACCAGAAAAGAAAAGAAAGTAATATCTACCTGAAATGTTCAATGCCTGCTAATTTATGAACCAGAAAAGGAGAGAAAGAGTTGGTTTAGACAAACAAGACTTAAATAAGATTTAGATGTGATCATTTCTTCCACAGAATTTGTTTAGGTAATTTTTCTAAACAAACTCTGTGGAAGTAATGATTGCATCTAAATCTTGTTGTCTCTTCTTCTTTGGAAATTTGTATAGGCAAACTACAAAATAGAAGTAATCATTTTTCCCACAGAGTTTAACAAACACCTCTAGTGTTTGGAAAACGTAACTCAATTTAATATTATAATTAAAGAGGTCTAATAACCGTAACAAAGAAGAGACAACTTTCGCTATTCTGCACCAAACAAAAGACCCAGAGAGATCCCTTCAAGGACCTTCCTTCCCAACGAAAGGTGAACTTTTCCCTCTTTAGGTTTTATTTTCAATTTTCTGATTCTGATAATAAATTTATAGTCATTTAATTTAGTTTGCTCGATCACCGTTTATTTCTTCAAATTCATCTGTTGTACAGATTGTTTGGTCTGTGGAGCTACTGTTCACCAGGTGATGGGTGGTGGCGAAGGTAACAAATTGGCTTCAAAGCTTTGTTCCTTTTTGTCTTTTTCTTTTTTTGTGGGTTAGTTAATTAGCTAATACTGGATTTGCATTTCTGCTTTCAGTTTTAAGCTTTTCTAGTATTGGTTTGTCTTGCTTTTGCCAGTGACAATATAGAAATTGGCTTCGTTTTGCTAAACATCAGGGTTCTTGTTCTTGTTGTTGCCGTCGAGATTGCAGAAAAGGAGAGAAAGTAATATATTGAGTGTTGCTGCTCTTTGTTTAGAAATGCTGTAGACCAAGAGTTGAAATGTTCAATGCCTGCATGACTGTACTGATTCATTCAAATAACTTTTTCCTGCACTCTTTTTATCAGTTCAATGCTTAAAGAAATTCTTTTGAACTTGAACTAATGTGGCGGCACTGTGACAGTGGACATGTTGCATAGTGATGAGTTGCCTTTGCAAGGAAGGGAGTTCCCCATACAAGGCTTTCTAAGAAATGGTGAAGGAGGGCTATTCACTGGATAGTTGCAGCTGTGATGTGGTACTTCAAGGATTGCTTCGACCTGGGGATATATATATCAAGGGCAGTTAACCTCATCAAGGAGAGTAGGGGATTCTCAGCAAGTTTCGTACAGAAGGCTCTGATGATGCTGAGGAGGAGGTGGATCATTTTGTAGTTTGCCTGTGCAAGTTTCGCAACTTCGCAAAGAAGAGACAACAAGGCTAGATGTGATTATTTCTTCAACTCTGGGGAAGAAATGATCGCACCTAGCCTTGTCGTCTCTTCTCCTTTGCTAAATTTTCATAGGCAAACTACACAGTGATCCTCCTCCTCCTTGATATCATCAGACCCTTCAATCATTAATGTCATCGTTCCAGGTGATTACTCTTAGTAGTCTTAAATATATCAATACTTGTGGTGTAAGGATATATAGATGTTATAATTCTCATGTTTTTTTCAATTTCATGTCCTAAAATTAGCTGCACTATAGCTTGGAGCATGGCATGTATATTGGTCTCTCTTTTTTTTTTTTTAATGCAAAGGCATATATGAAGGTATCGCCATTACGAAAATTCCTGTTTCATAGAATTAGAGATCTGACAAATAAGTATTAAAAAAAGGATATATGCGAAAGAACTATTTTAAAATTAATACTTCCAAGTCAAGACACACATTGAGGGTGGTGAAAATAAATAACATTCAAATTATAAAGATACAGTATTAGAGTACAAACATAAAATACAATTAAGCTTCAAAGAACCACAATATTTGAAAATCAGAGCCTCTTAGTAGTTCAAAGCTTTCAACGGATCAAAGCTTGAGGAACTACAACATATAGGGTTAAAAAGACCTTCAAATATACAAATTATTGTCGATCTAAACAAAACAGCATAGAATAAGCGGTTGGGTGTGTTGCGCAAGTTTATATAAAGTTGTGTATTTTAAAATTTACAAAGATAACAAAATATAATTTTAGAATTTAATTAAACAAAAATATTGTAATATAAACTAAAAGAATTAAAATTTTAGAAAGTTATATTCTAAATCTGTAAAGGTCAATCATTAATTGCTAAAATTGAATTTTAATTAATATTGTTCAAATGTATAAAATAATTGAATCCTAGCCCAAAAAATCTATGTCAATTTGATTAGTAAAAAATTTATGAAATTAAATATAAATTTATTAAAAATATTTTACAAAAATAATAATAAAAATTTGTTATATTTTAAATAAGAAGTTAATTAAATAATTATTTTTTTATAATTAAATTCTCAATAAAATAATATATTGATCCAACAAAGAATAGAATCTCTATTGCATAAAACCCACTCACTATAAAATTTTACAAACCCACTCACTATTATTCCAGTCCTTTGTTTTAGGACTTTTTGTAAATTGAAACAAAATATCTCCAGATCTAGAATCTTCAGGGGTTGTTTAGAACGATTTACTCATCCTATAAATACCCTTCATCCTTTGTGTTTGTTGTGGAGGAGATTGGGTCTAGTCTACCTGGTAACCTAAATGGGTCTCCATTCTGGTATGGTTACTTTTGTTTCAATTAGTCTTGTGCTTTTCACGGTCATCCATGGAAGATATAAAAGTCATGTTCTTCAGGTGGCTATAGAAGTCATCTTCTTGCTCTTGTTACAAGATAATAAGATTTTTCCCTCTCAAGGCTCATGTGTGAAGCCTTCAATGGGAGGTAGCTTGAGACTTGTGGAGCCATTACCGGATTCTATGTCCATGTTTGGAAGTGTTGCAAGTCTCCATTACTATCCTCATGTGTTAGGATTAGAAGCTTTTGGAAATTCTCTATCAATCTTGTAATAGATCTAGATGATGTTTTCTATATTTGACTTGTTTCATGAGTTTGTATCTTTATGTCATATCTCTTTCGTTTGAATGGAAATCATCTACCGTTTCTCGATAAAAAAAAAAAGTTATTGGGCATGCCATTCCATATTTGACTACTTTCTCTCCCCTAACGAAAAACCCACTAAACCAGAGCCAAGTAGATATGATCAAGAGCATAGTCCTTAAGGATCTGATGCAAAGTAGCTATGATCAAGAGCATAGTCCTTAAGGATTTGATGCAGAGGAGGAGGAGGATCATAGTGTAGTGTACCTGAAAAAAAGAGACAACAAGACTTAAATGTGATCATTTCTTCTAACGTGTTTGTTTAGACAGGTGATTAGTTGTTAGACAATCCATATGCCTTATTTTTCTGGAAGGAGCAATGAGTATATCATATATATAGGATTCGTACTGTTTCAAAAGTACTGTTTGATGGTCTGTACTATTTTTTGTCACGTTAACCACCAAGCCAATTGCTCTTGTTTGAATTTATACCACAAGATATATAGATGAACGGATCCTGGGGGCCTGGCCCCCCTTGCCCCCACACGGATCTGCCCCTGGCTGCCCGGCCCAGGGATGCATTGCAATCGAATTCTTCTTTACACGTGGCAGAGAGTGATGCGCACAGTATATATATAACTCAATCCTCACTCTTGATCCATATGATCCGGCAGTTCATATCCTCCGAAACACATCACCGCCACTTTCCCAACCCAAACCCAGAGCACCATCACCAGCACCATATCACCCAATTAGTTGAGCGAGAAGCTCTCTCTCTCTCTAACACACACACAACAACACTAACACTAACACTCTCCCCTCTTCACTTCTCAGGCGATTAGCAGCCCCCTGAAAATCGATTTGAAAAAAATTAAATAAAAGAAATGCTGTCGCCGGAGCTTAATCCGCTGCTGTTTCAACCTTACCTCGCCTCCTCCAATCGCTACCCTTCCTTCACTTCCCCCTCCTCCTTCACTGCCGCCCCTCAATATTCACCTAACCGCAACCACCACCTCCGTGACCACGCCCCACCTTCCTCCTCCTCTTTCTGATTGTGCTTCTTCGCTTTCTTATTCAGTCACAATGGACGCGTCGCCCTCGCCTTGGTCCCCTCCGCCGTCTTCCTCCTCGACCTCGACGGCACCCTTGTGGTCGGGGACAAAACCCTCGACCTCATGATCACATACGTCCTCGACTCCCTCAGCTTCAAATCCGGCTCCTTCTTTGCCATGTGGGACTTATAGACAAAACAATTAGGGTAAATCACCTCTTAATGCTGTACTATGATTAACCATGTTGATTATCTGATTTTGATGACTAACAAATTACAAGTGTGTTGGTAGCATTGCTTGTTTTTATTTTTTCTTATAGGAAGAGTTATGGTTTTTGCTGATGTCATGTCTCAGACACACGACATATGGTTTTTATCGACACCATATATGTGAGTTGTCGCTATCAACCTTTTAAGCAAGTTGCGTGTGGTCCTGTAAGCATTTAAATCCCACTTTCAACCGTTTGAATCGATGAACAAGTGAGAGGCATGAATGTATGGAAGTGCAGGAGATGTTCCCACCTAACTCCCACTCAATTCCAAAAGGTGGTCCAAACTTTTTAGATTTTGTAATACTTTACGACCAAGGAGTTGACATAGCACAACGGCACCAAACTAAAGCTTTTATGAATAGAAGTCAACTATAGTACAAGGAGCCGTTGTAGGAGCTTATCCCCCACACTCAGATTCTATAAAGAGGGTCCTTTACACCTCTGAAGACTAATCCCAGTAACCGTGCAAAATCTAAGTGTATACTTGTGCTAGAAAATTTGGTATCTGATCTGGTTTTTCTGTTTAGTGTACGAAATACATTCAAAGGGGTAATTTGTAAGCAAGACTTGACTTAGTTTTACTGGATACTCAAGTCTAGGATTAAATTTTAGGGTAGGTTAGAGCTTAAGCTGTGAAAAGCTTGTAAAGGTTTGAGCTTAGCCTAGAAAAGTTTGTGTTTGTAATGGTTATGGTTGATCCCGCAAAAACCTAAGTATAGTGAGTGTTTGAAGTCCTAAAGGAAGGAACCTTTAGGTAGTGGAGGTACCTGGTGAGGGGGAACCACTCTAAATCATCTTTGTCAATCTCTCTATGCCATCCTTACTTGATTCTTACTCTAAGCACTTATCTCACATCACAGAGATTTGGTTTCTCAAAAACCAGATCTCACAATCCGAAAAAATTTAAAGCCTAGTTCACCCCTCCCCTCTTAGGCACTTTTGGGCCAACAGTTGGTAGCAGAGAAAGGTCTCTTTCTATTAAGGATTAATCTCCTAAAACAAAGATCATGGATTTTGAGAGAACAAGTGTGAATAAGGCGTCATACTTTGATGGAGCAAACTTTGATTGTTGGAAGTTTCATATGAAGATCTTTCTTGAGGAAAAGGACATTGAAATGTGGCATATTGTCCAGAATCCCTATAACAGACCAACTAGTGAGACGCTTCTCTGGACTGAAAATGAGATGAAAAAAGCAAAGCTTGATGCTCAAGCTAAGAATGCTCTCTTGTGTGGAATTAGTGAAAGCGAGTTTCAAAGGGTAAGATCTTGTGAAACTGCTCATGACATTTGGAGGTTGTTGTGCATCGCTCATGAAGGCCCAAACCAGGTTAAAGAATCAAGACCTAATCGCTTGACCAGAGAATATGAGCTATTCCAAATGATTCCTGGTGAAACCATTCATGCCATGGACACTCGATTCACTATACTTTGCAACAATCTTGCATCACTTGCAAAAGTATTGACACATAAAGAAAAAGTTGCAAAAGTTTTGAGGTCACTTCCTAAAGAATGGGAACTTGATGTGACTGCCATTGAGGAAGCATAAAATCTGAATTTGCTATCTTATGATGAGCTGATTGACAAACTAATTTGTCATGGTGACAAAATTGAACTAAAAAGGAAGGATTTCACTTTAAAGGTCCAGGAACCAAACGATGATGATGATATCGACTCTGATGTGGCTTTTCTTACTAGAAGATTCGCCAGGTACCTTATGATGAAGACTCAAAGGGAAGAATCTTAAGGATACAAAAGTTGAAGAGCCCAAGAAAGATCCTCTGGTGTGCTTTAGATGCAATCGTCCTGGACGTATCAAGTCTGAATGTCCTTATCAAAAGTAGGGCAGATTTGGTTTTTCAAAAACCAAAGGAAAGAAGGCTATGGTTGTGTGGGATGATTCAGACTCCTCAAATGATTCTGATGTCGAGGAAGAGACTAACCTATGCTTCATGGCCCAAGAAGATACTGAGGTAACATATTCTACTGACCTTAATCTTGATGATTTACTTGAAGCTTTTGATGAATTACATGATAAATACAAGCAAGTTGTTAAGAAAAATAAAGAGTATAAAAAGAAACTTGTCTTGCTTGAATTTGATGAAGAAGCTTATAAGAATGAAAATGAAAAACTTAGACTTGCTAATTCTGATGCTATGAAAATCTGTGAAGATTTAAAAACTGAAAAATTTGCACTAAAGAATGCTTATGATGAACTTGAAAAGGGATATGCTTGTAAGAATAATATTTGTAAAGTACTAGAAAATGAAAAAGGTATTCTTGAGAAGCATGTTACTGATCTAAAATCTTCTCTAGAGAAGTTTACTGGTAGTACCAATAATCTGAATATGTTGTTAGGATAGCAAAGAAATCCTATGCAAAAAGAAGGATTAGGTGCTACACATTTGGTTGCTGAAAAACCAAATCATACAATGCGGTTTGTAAGGGTAGAATCCAGTGAGCCACACAAACTCGATACCTCACACATAAGTCATGATAGGACACACAAGTATGTGAATAACTATACATCAAGGTCAAGTATGTCACAAAAATCGAATCTAGTTGCTAGAAAACAAAATAGGAAGAACATGTCATACAGACCAAATCTGGTTTTGAACAAACCATATCATGGAGTGCAGTCACATGGATTTAGAAGAAACACTTGTGCATACTCCTCTACGAAAAATATACATACATATTATCATGCACTACGTATTACTTGCTATTACTGTGAAAAGAATGGTCATGGTATCAAAGCCTGCATGATTAAAAAGAGAAATAAAAACGTTAGATATGTGTGGGTTTCAAAAGGAACCAAATCTAACCCCACAGGACCTAAATTAGTTTGGGTACTTAAAACCTAATCATTCTCTGCGAGTGACAGGGGATGAATGGATCTTAGATAGTGGATGCTCAAGGCATATGACAGGAGAAGTATCCAAGTTTTCATTCCTAACCATGAAAGACCGAGGAAAAGTAACTTTTGGGGACAAGTCCAAAAGACACATTCTCGGGTTTGGTAACATTGACTCTATCCCATCCATTGAACATGCTTAACTTGTTGATAATCTCTAATACAATTTGCTTACTGTTAGCCAACTCTATGATAAGGGATTTAAAGTCACTTTTGAAGTTTTAAAATGCTTAGTTAAGTTCTGTAGATGAAGATGTGATTTTTACCGGTACCAGAGAAGGGAATATTTATTCTATATCCTTTGATAATGCTACTAACCCTGACTTAAGTGTTTAAGTGCAAGGACAGAAACACCAACCTTATGGCACAAAAGGCTAGGGTATTCCAACTTGGACCTTATCTCTAGATTATCTAACAAGATATTGGTGAAAGGTTTACCCGCACTGAAATTTGAAAAAGAAGCCACATGTCGTGCATGTCAACTTGGTAAACAGGTTAAAAATTCCTTTAAACCCAAGTATGCTACCTCTACTTCTGGACCTCTAGAGTTGTTGCATATGGATTTTTTTGGACCTATGAGAACCATGAGTATAGGTCGTAAAAGATATGTCTTTGTCATAGTTGATGATTACTCAAGATATACATGGGTTATATTTCTTACTCATAAGGATCGTGCATGTGATGAGTTTAGTACTCTTGTTAGACGATTACAAAATGAAAAAGGATATAAAATTTCAAAAATATGAAGTGATCATGGAGGTAAATTTGATAATCTTGCCATCAATAATTTCTGTGAGAAAAGTGGCATTGTACACACTTTTTTGACTCCTAGAACACCTCAACAAAATGGAGTTGTTGAAAGGAAGAATCGAACATTGCAAGAAATGGCTAGAACTGTACTTAATGAGCATAAGTTACCAGCATATTTCTAGGCAAAGGGTGAGAACACAGCGTGTTACATTTTAAAAAGAGTCTCTATGCGTCCTATAATTGAAATGACATCCTATGAGATATGGTATGGGAAGAAACCAAATATTTCTTACTTTCGGGTCTTTGCGCCTAAATTCTATATTTTGAATACAAAGGATAACCTTGATAAGTTTGAAGCAAAATCTGTTGATGGTATTTTTCTTGGCTATTCTACAACCAGTAAAGCTTATCGTGTCTATAACAAGATTAATATGGTTGTTGAAGAAACCATACATGTTGTTTTTTATGAAACTGACCCATGTGATCCAAGTATTGATGAGGATCCAGATGTCATCCCTGAAGCTCAACCACAGGTTGTGAGCATTGATACTTCAGCAGAGGAAAAGGAAGAAGATCCTCCTATACTTATTCGACGAAATGATTCTCGAAAACATGATCCTCTGCCAGATCTGGTTGGTGAAAAATTAGAAGTTACTGCAAATGCTTCAACCTCATAGCACACTTCTTGAAACATCAAAGCACCTAGAGGACTCTCAACTGATGCTATTCTTGGTGACTTTACCATAGGAGTAACCACAAGGTCATCCATGCGAAATGTGAACGCACACCATGCATTCTTATCACAAATTGAGCAAAAAAACGCACAAGATGCCATTCAAGATGAAAGTTGGATTAATGCAATGCAAGAGGAACTAAATCAATTCAAAAGAAGTGATGTGTAAGAGCTGGTATCCAGACCTCCTGAATACCCTGTCAATGGGACAAAATGAATTTTCAGAAACAAACTTGATGAATCTAGTATTGTGGTAAGAAACAAAGCAAGGTAAGTTGCTCAAGGCTATAATCAAGAAGAAGGTATTTTGATTATGATGAGACTTTTGCTCCTGTTGCTAGGTTAGAATCCATTCGCATGCTACTTGCCTTTGCATCATTTAGAACATTTAAATTATATCAAATGGATGTTAAGAGTGCATTTTTAAATGGCTTTATTATGGAAGAAGTGTATGTTGAACAACCACTGGGTTTTGAAAGTCATGAACATCCAGATTATGTGTACAAACTTAAATAGGCATTATATAGGCAGAAGCAAGCTCTTAGAGCATGGTATGATAGATTAAGTTCTTATCTTGTGTCTAAGAGTTTTAGAAGAGGTAAAGTTGATTCTACTCTATTTGTCAAAACATGCAAAGATGACGTGATTATTATGCAAATATATGTTGATGATATTCTATTTGGTGCTACTAATGATTCTCTTTGTAAGGACTTTGAGAAACTTATGCGCAGTGAGTTTGAGATGAGTATGATGGGTGAACTCACATACTTTTTGGGATTTCAAGTTAAACAACTTGATGGTGGCATCTTCATAAATCAGGCAAAATACATCTGCGAGCTACTTAAAAGATTTGGTATGGATGCAACCAAATCTAGTCCTATGCCTATGAGTACTTTGACTAAACTTGACAAGTTTGAGAGTGGTAAGGATGTTGATATCTAGATGTATCGAGGCACGATAGGTAGTCTCTTAATCTTACTACCACCAGACCTGACATCATGTTTAGTGTATGTCTATGTACTCGGTTTCAATCTTGTCCTAAAGAATCACATCTTAGAGCCATAAAACGTATTTTTAAGTACTTAAAAGGTACACCATCTTTAGGATTATGGTATCCCAAAGTTGATGCTTTTACTCTGCAAGCTATTTAGATGCAGACTTTGTAGGATGTACCTTAGATAGGAAAAGCACAAGTGGGAGTCTTGGTCAAGCAAGAAGCAAAATTCGGTTGCTACATCTACCATATAAGCTGAATATATCACGGCTGGAGCATGTTGTGCTCAATTTCTGCGGATGAAGAAAACTCTATCTGATTATGGACTAACTTTTAACTATGTGCCTATCTATTATGATAATTCCAGTGCAATCAATTTGACCAAAAATTTTGTGCAACACTCTCGGGCTAAGCATATAGAAGTTCGGCACCACTTTATCCGAGATCATGTGTTGAAGAAGATGTGGCCATTGAGTTTGTCAAGACTGGAAATCAACCTGCTGATATTTTCACAAAGTCACTCAAAGAGAAGCAATTTACAAGAATCAGACTTGAGTTGGGCATGTGTAATATACCTTAAAAGTCTGCGAGTAAATCTGGTTGCTGCATAAACCATATCTATGCATACATGTTCATGCATCATATTAGGCTATTGCATTCACAACACTTGCACACAAACACTATGCATTCAAGCAAATGAGGACACTTTTAAAAGGTGTTCAAATCATTAGAAAAACTGAAAAGAAACTTGGGAAGTTCTGGTACTATAAGAAACCATTTAAGAGGAGACATTGAGGAAATATGGTTTTTGGGAAAAACCATTTCGTAACAGCCAACGGTTATTAACCGGAAGAAAAAGGCAGAGACAAGGCAATTGCATTCTGCAAAAGGTAGTTACCTTTTTATGTTTCCCATATCTGTCAGAGGAAACTAAAGGAAGTGGAGAAGTTATTATAATAAAACCGCTCCCTATATCCCGTGAGCCACTCTCTCTACTACAATATTCAATTTCCTTCAGAAACCCGAATTTATCTATCCCTCGCCAAAACTCTCTGAAATAAACACAGAAATCCTTAAACACTCAAACCTCCAAATCTTCAAGATAAAGACACACTTTGGAAAGGGTAACCCAGCTAAGGAAACCAACACCTCAAAATCCTCCACAAAAGTACAACCCCAATCTTCTAAGAAAACTCCAGTGGAGAAGAAGAAGCAAGGCAGCATGGATTTGACATCAACGGAGAAGACTGCTGCGGAAGGCTTGAAGAAATTCAAGGCTGACGAGTTGGTGAAAGTAAAAATCGAAAAAAGCAAGGAGATTTTGAGGGCATATACAAAGAAATCAAAGGCTCCGGGTAGTACTCTAACTCTCCACCATCTGTTTCAAATGCTACTAAGATAGCAATAGAGAGAATCTATGATCCAAAATATGCTAGACGTGACATTGTTCCTTCTAAAGAGAAACACGCTGGTGTGAGGATGTTTTATGAGGCAGAAGAGTGGGCAATAGAGAATATACAGGGAGCGTGTAAAATACTCTCTGATATATTAAATGCTGAAAAAATTAATTCTGTTTCGTCTAGTATTATGAAGAGATTTGGTGAAGTTAGAGAAAGAGCCGCTCGTGAATACTTCCTCAGTGTGTTGAGACCAGTGGTACCGGGATGTGAAGGGTGTCCGTTAGGTCACGTTATGGATGCAGACTTAGCTCAAAAAGAGAAGGAGATGGCTGCTAGGCAAAAACTATTTGAGGAGAAAATGCAAAAACTCTACAATTTGGCTGTTGAACAAAACAAATCCTTTCAAAAGGAGCCCACTACCAAGCAAATACTGACACCCTTGTAGAGATGGGCTCACGGAATCACATTCGACCCAAAAGTTTCAAAGAAAGTTGCTGCAGCCTCGTTAGACCGATTCTTTATAATCAGAACTTTGTATGAAGCAGAAGCTGAGGTGCCTGCAGAGACATCTGGTGCCACCAGAATTCTACCTTAAAAGCCCACTGCCAGAGAAATTGATTCTCTTGTGCATGTTATCTTTGGCAAATTCGGAAAGCTTAGTTCAAGTGAAGCTAAGATGTTTCTTGAAGAATTGATTAATAAACTAGAGCCTGTAGTAGAAAATGAGAATATGGTTGCTGGCAAAACCAAATCTCTAGAAGGAGTGGAAAATTTTGAGAAGGGTGTGATTGACTCTGACTCTTATGTGGAAATGGCTGAGACAGAAACTTCCAAGAAGAGAGAAAGAGTGAAAGGATGTGAGTCTGGGAAGAGTACAAGCTACAAGTCTGCGGAGGATGATCTGGTTGCTGAAAAACCAAATCTTGAAGAGAATCCTGCAGATGATTTCATCTCCAAATTGTACTCTAATGATGAGCAAGGAAAGGAGAATGAAGATGAAAATGTTGATTCTGAGGAGCACGTTGATGATGAAAAGGAGAAAGAAGCAGATGGAGAAGAAGAAGAAGAAAAAGAGGATGAGGATGTAAAAAATGACGAGGAAACTAAGGAGAAACATGATAACGATGAGGCTGTTGATGATGGGCAAGAGAAAGAAGAGGATGCCGAGGATGATGATGGGGAGAATCAAGAATCCAAAGAGGAACAGGAAGACGACGAAGAAGAAGATCTAAAGCCCCCAATGAAAAATGCAAAGACAAATGCCAAGACCAAATCTGATGAGTTAGTAAAGAAAGAGGATGGGACGAAGCAATTTAAGACACTCACTAAGGACTATAATGTGGTCTTGGAAGACTTTGAAGATCTTGGAATCACTCCCATCTTGAAGCATTTTAAGCTCAACTATTTGGCCACTTTGAAGAACCAAACGGATGAAGGATTTGTGACTGAATTCTACTAGAATCTGCACATTAAGATGGACAAGAATGATGAGGTCAAGTATTTGGTGAGCAATGTTTGGGCAAGAAGGTCAAGGTGACAGAAGACATCATCCAAGACGTGCTCAAGTTGAAGAAAGGCACTATCAAGCACTACAACACCAAGTCCGGGGTTAAAGTGAACATCAAAGGAGCTCCTTCTTACAGTCAGCAAACAAAATTAGTGTATGGTTCTTCCAAGAAAGGCATATATCAGCAGACTATCCCTCTTGCCAGAGCAGTGTTGTACATGCTCACACGAGTGACTTTGCCACGCCCTTGGCGCTTCAATGAGATTTCCAATGCCGACTTGTGGCTAGTTGCTTGCCTCATAGAGGAGAGTCCAGTTTGTTGGGAATATCAGATTTTTCACCACATGGCTCTTTATAAATCCAGAAGTCATGGCCGTTTGGTTACACTGATTGCAAAGAGATTTGGTGTAAAATCGCCAAAATGTGCTACTCTTTAGCAGATCGCGCTCATTGATCGCAGAACCTTGTCCAATATGAGCACCAAGATTGGCATGAATGGAAAGTATTAAGTGATTTGTGCTAGGGCAAATGCTAAGTCTAAGTCTTTTGGAGACAGATGTGGTTGCTTTCCGTGATGTGGTCAATGATTTTAATGATGAGATGATGGCACAATTTGAGCTGGTTCTTTCCTAATTCCCTCCTCAAGTATCCTCTGATGATGAATGAAGCCTTTCTAGATCTGATGCCTTAGAAATTATGCATTGCATCTCTCTTAGTATTATAATTTGGTTCTTATTTTGGTTGGTGATATTTCTGGATATTTTATATTTTTTTGGATATTATGGTTGATGACTTTGGATATTACTCTTTTGAATATTTTAATCTGCATGATCTTTGTTTATATGTTTTGTACTCTCTTTCTGTTGATGCCAAAATGGGGAGAAATCTGTTGTTGTGTTGATTGACTGCATGCAGGAACAATGGTTATGGTTTCTGCGAGAAACCAAAACATCGGAGAAATATGTGTACATGTGTTTGATTATGCATGCACTGTTGTAAGCATTAGTTGATGCTACTATTGTGATATGGTTGGTCTTAAAACCATATATGTTTAATCTGACTAAGTCTTATGTAGGAAGTGTGGAGTTGAAATTCTGGTTTTTATTAAAAACCACACTTGAGTCTGTGATTTGGTTTCTCCCATAAACAAAAATTTACAATAATAAATGTTGTGCGACTTCGTATTTGTTATCCATTTATCTAATCTTTTGTGCCGAAAATGGAAACTAAAGGGGGAGATATATGGAAACTAAAGGGGGAGATATATGATTGACTGATGTATGCCAATATAGAATTCACAAGGAATACTTTATGTGTTTTTCAAAACTTATCTTTTTTGAAATACAAAAATATTTTAGAAAGGGGGAGCCCGAGAAATCACATGGATATTTTTTGAACCCTTGTTACATGTAAAATCAACACAAATTTTTCATCATAAAAAAGGGAGAGATTGTTGACAAAAAAATTAGGGTTAATCACCTTTTAATGCTAAACTATGATTAACCATGTTGATTATCTGGTTTTGATGACTAACAAATTACAAGTCTGTTGTTAGTTTTACTTGTGTTGATTTTTGCTTACAGGAAGAATTATGGTTTTTGTTGATATCATATCTCAGACACACGACATATGGTTTTTATCGATACCATATCTGTGAGCTGTCACTATCAACCTTTTGAGCAAGTTGCGTGTGGTCCTACAAGCATTAAAATCCCACTTCCAACCGTTTGAATTGATGTAAAAGTGAGAGGGATGACTTTGTGGAAGTGCAAGAGATATTCCCACCTCACTCCTACTCAACTCTAGAAGGTGGTCCAAACTTTCTTGATTTGGTAATACTTTGCAACCAAGGAGTTGACATAATACAACGGCACCAAACTTAAGCTTTTATGAACTGAAGTCAACTGGAGTACAACGAGCCGTTGCAGGAGCCTATCCCCCATACTTAGATTCTATAATGAGGGTCTTTTACACCTCTGAGGACTCATCCCAACAACTGTGCAAAATATGAGTGTATACTTGTGCTAGAAAATTTGGTATCTGATCCCGTTTTTCTGCTTACTGTGCGAAATACATTCAAAGGGATAATTTGTATGCAAGACTTAGCTTTGTTTTGCTGGGTACTCAAGTCTAGGATTAGATTTGAGGATAGGTTAGAGCTTAGCCTGTGAAAAGCTTGTAAAGGTTTGAGATTAGCCTAGAAAAGCTTGTGTTTGTAACGGTTAAGGTTGATCCTGCAAAAACCAAAGTATAGTGAGTGTTTGAAATCCTAAAGGAATGAACCTTTAGGTAGTGGAGGTACCTGGTAAGGGGGACCACTCTAAATCTTCTGTGTCAATCTCTCTCTACCTTCCTTAATCGATTCTTACTCTAAGCACTTATCTCGCGTAACAGAGATTTGATTTCTCAAAAACCAGTTCTCACAGTCAGAAAAAATTTAAAGCCTATTTCACCCCTCCCCTCTTAGGCACTTTTGGGCCAACATGACTCCCTCATCATCGCCGCGCAGAACGCCTACTTCTTCGTTGCCCTCCGTTCTGCATTCAGCTCTTTTGCCCTCGACCTCCTCGCTTCCTTCCTCTGCACCCACGCCAACTTCCTCAACAGTGTCTGGGCCTCCCATCTTCACCAATTTTTTTCTACTTCTATTAAACAATTTAATATATTAAATTTATATTAAAAATGTTACAATAATTTCTTATCATAAAAAAATACATAAAGTGGGTCCCACTTGACACGTTGGACAGAGCGTGTGCGGTCCACGTGCTGCAATTTGTCCGAAAAATAGGACGCGCATACCTCACGTATCACCCGGACAGTCCACGTCATCAGTATGGCTGCCCGAAACTCCTAAAGAGAACAAAAAAAATAAGAGTGTAGACCCAGAAAGGGACAAAAAATAGTACAAATCCCCTACACAGTACTTTTGAAATATTACGGACCCTATGTATACGATTTATCCAAGGAGCAAGATTAATGATGTTGTAATCCGACAATGATTATATTTTGTTGCGGTTGCATTTCGCGGTATGCTTGGGATTTAAAGATCGGTGGAGGATGAAGTGTGGAATGATGACTCACGGTTGAACCAGAAAGGGAAAGATAGTAATGTCTACCTATTATAATATTGAGATTGCAGTGTGTTTACCTGCATGACTGTATTGATTCTTTCAAATAACTTTTTACTGCACTTTTTTACTGCACTCTTTTATCAGGCGACAGTGTGACACAGTGTGGGCTGCTTAACGTGAAATTTAATTTTATCCTTTCACCTTTGCTAGGAAATGCCCATGTGAGCATTATCACATTTGTTCCATTGCCTTGCTAAGTTGCTAATTGGTTAGTGACTGATCATTCATGCGAACTGGCAGGTGTTGATAAAATCCTGCGTCCGGGCACGTTCATGCAAACTGATTGGTTAGTGACTGACCGTTCATGCAAACTGACACGTGTTGATCAAATCCAGCCACGGAGACCGTTCATGCAATCTTTCCAATTATGCTTTAATCTACATGTTTTAGTCATCAATATTTTGAGGGCCAAAATATAAAAAAAAAATATGGTCAAATCAAGACTCATGAAATTAGAGGAAAAAATTTTCTTCACGCAAATCGTGTGAACAACACCCCATCACAAGTTGCAGGAAAGATTCAAAAGAGAAAGAAAGAGAGGGTGAGATTTAATAGATATTTCAAACTTGACAATAAGTGTGTGATAAGGAGTGAGAGTGTGAATAAAAAATGGGTTAAAGACTTGCTTCATCCAGTATTGGACGCTAAAGTCGAAATTCATCATTGTGTAAGATTTTAGTTTCGTTTCAGCACTTTATTTTTCCTATTTGGCTTACTTTGGTCCCTTTCGCCGGCATCCGGTCAAAAATGCTGATGTGGCAAGGTTTCCGATGCCACGTCAGCATATGTCGAAGAAACTTGTCAGGTCGAACCAACAAATCGAACCGGCTCGACCCGATCAGTTTGACCACCCAAAAGACCCATTTTGCAAAATGGGTGAGGGCCGAAGTTTGTTCAATTTTTTTCTTTTCTTTTTTCCTAAAATTATTTTTTTAAAACCTTTCACTGAATTAAAAATTCATTAAAAAATAATAAATTATACTAATTAAATAATAACTAATAATAATTTAATTTCTTTTAAAACTTTTGTTGATTGAAAAAATAAAAATTCTTTCAAAAATAAAATAATAACTTCTAGTAGTTAAATCATAAGTTATTATTTTGTTTTTAAAAGAATTTTTAATTCAATGAAATAAAGAAATTAATTTTAGGAAAAAAGAAAAGAAAAAAATGGTCAAAATCCGAACCCCCGTCGGATTTGCAAAATGGGTCTTTTGAATGGAAGAACCGATTGGGTCAAATCGGTTCGATTTGCTAGTTTCAACCTGACATATTTCTTCCACATATGCTGATGTGGCGTAGGAAACCTTGTCACGCCAGCATTTTCCACCACGAGAAAAACCAAAGCAAGCCAACTAGGAGGGAATAGAGGGATAAAAAGAAGTCAAAATATAATACAGAGATGAATTTCAACTTTAACATCCAACACAGAGGTAAAACAAGTCATTAACACAATGAAAAATAAAGAAAATCTACAGAGTTTCTGTCTCAACTTGACCACAATGTTTGTTGTGTGAGAGAGTGCTTACGATAAGATAATGAGAAGGGAGAGAACTGATAGAAACTACAAGACTGGACTAATCATATATTTTATCTTTATGTGTGTACTTTGAATATTTTTCATTTCGTTTGTATTACAAAATGAGCATTTTTTATTTTTGTGTTGAATTTTTGAAATATTTTTTATTTTTCACCAATTTTTCACACAGAAAATGCTGATGTATAATTTTTTTAAAATTTTTTTCCCAAGTCAATATTTTCTGAGAGAAAAATTGGAGAAAAACGAAAAATGTCTAGGAAATTTAATACAGAGATGAAAATGTCCATTTTATAACACATGGATGAAAACTGTCTAAAACAACAAACACAAATATGAAAAATGTAGTTAGTCCAAACTAGTACAGAACCATATTTTGGATACTATACTTTTAATTATCCTTTTATTTTACCATAAAACATACTTTATGTAAAAAAAAATATATATGTCCATTACAAAACTTACCGTCTTATACAATATTTCGTTAGGGGGGATGAGTTAGCTAATTTACTCCTTTTTTTCTTTTTCGAAGATTTAGTTTTTTCTATGCAACCAATTGGGAAAACAATAAAAAAAAGCAAGAATTGAAGATAGGTAAGTAAAGGACAGTGGTTCCCCCAACAATGAGTACGTCCACTATTCAAAAGGCGAACCAAAAACCTATAATACACACAAGTTTTTGCGGGCAAAATTTACAAATCTAACCCAAAATTTAACCTAGGATTGTCTACCCAACAAGATTAACTCTTAATCCTACCGATAACAACTCTTTTCCAGGGAAACCTTCAAGAGTGACCCACTCAAGAAGCAACAAGTTTAAGCACAAAGAATTTCTCACAAGGTAAGCACTTTTTCACAACTTAGAATCACTTGAATAGCTAGGTTAAAGTCCAAAGAGGCTTCTGCCTTCTATTTATAGATTCTAGGGATGGGAAGGTGTGTTCTACAACGGCTAGTTGTCATCCAGATGGCTCCAAATAGACTTTTTCCTTCTCCTCTAAAAATTGTCCGCATAGGTGAGACAAATTTGGACATTACTTGAGCAGCAATTGTTTTTCTTCAAAAAGTTTTCCAAAAATTAAAAGTGAGGACCACCGTATCTTTCAAGGGGGAGGGAGGATGTGAGCACCATTTTTCTAAACTTTTTTTTACCCTTGGAGAGTAAGTATAACCGTTATTTGAGTTCTTTTAGTATCAGCTACTTTTAGAGACCACAACTCAACTGTCCTGAAAACAAACTTTTGGTTTGTTGCTTGTAATTGTGAACACCCAAATTTGACCTACGGATATTCTTTTAAGTTAGATTTTTAACACACTTGAACCTTGAGATTGATGAGATGATTTAGTCTTTACTTAAGGCATGTTTGGAATTTATTTTAGTAGAATTTATATATTTTGGTAATTTGAACATTTATGTGTTTGAATTTTAGGATTAATGAGACGATTTATTCTTAGGATAAAAATATATATTAAGGTCTAAATTACTAAAATATATTTTATTCTAATTTATTTTGGCCTTCTTATTTACTTCAACCAAATTATATTGAGATGATTTATTCTTGAGCTAGAAATGAATTTAGAGGCGTAAGCTAATGGAATGTGGATTCTCCAGAGTTAATTGGAACCCAAACACATTACTTGCAGACGAATCTTAACTCTTATTTTCGTGGAAAATCAGAATCAAATCATCCTTAAAAAAGTAAATGTGTTATCTTGTTGCAGTCTGTGGCATGGATCAAAGCTCAGCAACCTGATTTCCCTTTTGATTTATCCTCTGTAATTATCTGTTCGGATAGTAATAAATCTTGGTCAGGTCCTAGATGTATACTTAGATTTGTATAAGTAGATACTGGCGTTTGTTAGGGCCATTAGGTGAGGTCTCTGTCTGAATGTCACCTCTTTGATGACTTTGTCTTTGCACCTGTATTCTTTTATTCGTATTAATCCAGAAATTTTTCTTATCAACTAAAAAAGTAAATGTGTTTTTGGTATGATTTTGCAGAAAATGGGGGTTTAATGTGTATCAGTCAGTCATGGAAGATTTAGGAGGAGTACTAATCAAGAAAAGAGGATTTTCTGGATTGATTAGGGATTAATAGATCAAATCAGGGTAGAATTAGGGGGATTGGGATCAGAAAATGGAAAGAACGCGTGAAACCTAGGGGAGTCGAGCGGCCATTCCGGGATGACCGCCAGGTCTGGGCGGTCATGCTTGGATGACCGTCTGGCCTGGCGGCCATGGGCCCCAGTAACTTGATTTTCCTCCCGATTTTGTTTCTAATTTGATTCTACACGGTTTTGGCCTAGATTTCAGGCCATAATCTTGGTAATTAAGAGGTGCACGACCCCTACACTCCCCAAAACTCTATAAATAAGGCCTCTCATTCACATTCAAAGGACGCAATCTCTTTCACACAAACCCCAATAAGCTTTAGTGCTTGGAGAAACTCTAGCTCTCCAAGTCCAGAAATATTTTTAGGTAGAAACTCTAGAGAAATTTCGTGGGTAGCATCAACAAAAAGGGCAACAAGGATAGACCAAGAGGGGATCAAAAGTTAAGCTAGGGAGTGGGAAGAGGGTGGGTGAAGAACACAACTCAAACGAAGGAGCTAGGGGAGAGCTACAGGAGGTAATCCCAAATCCCATTTTTGTCCATCGTTTGTTGATGATTTGATATTGATGTTGTAATTGTTGTTTTGATACCATGACAAGAACTACGTGGGCTTTGAACCCGTTCGCTAAAAGAAGAAAAAAGGGAATTCAAAATAAGACAAATTCGATGAAAAAGTGAATGAATTTTTCAGGTAAGCCCCAGAGCATTTTTTGAAGTTGTTCTTCATTCCTAAGTTCGTAGCTTTTGCAGTAGCTTCATCAATACTTCGGAATGAGACTCACTCTTTGCCCTATCCCCGGGTACGTAGTTTGTAGTGGTGGAAACTCAAGCCCAATTATTTTTATTTTCCCTTTTGTTTCAGTTTGATTTAGTTTATTTTATGTGATTTGTTTCCACACAACATACACTCTCACAAGGCATACAATTATTCTTCAATTGCACAAAATTTCGCCCCAACATGAATGGGTGCCTAACACCTTCCCATCCATGACGAACCCCTGGGTCCAGCATCTTTGGTTCGCTAATCGGTTGTCTTACATGGAGTCATTATTGAGCGGTTTTTCCCGAATTTTGCCTTATAATAAAATTCGGATGGCGACTCTAAGGATGTTGGACGACGGTTAAGAGGAAGGTGTTAAGAGACAGGTGAGGAGGCCCAATTAATCTTGGGTCAGGTCCTCATAGTGACGAGCATGAAATTACATATAGTTTGCAGCATACACTGCAACACTTTGGCCTTGTATTCAGCATTCATTCATGCATTTAGGTAGCAAAACTACTTACTTTTTTGCCAAATCCGACTTTTGTTTCCCTTGGCTACTTTTAGGTGCAACTAGATCCATTTTGGAGAAGATTTGACGATTTTAGCCCAAAACAAGAGAGGCGCTGTGAAGTGCCCTGTTCTAGTACAAATTGCAAGCATGACAACGCCCTGGCAGCGGCCACTGCGTCAAGTCTCTTATTTTATTGAGTTTGCGCCTATTTTCCAAGAGTTTAAAGAGAGAATGCACCTAGACACTCCTATAAAGGAAAGAAGATTTGGAAGTATAATTAAAGATGAATTTTTGAAGCTAAAATCTAGGAATTTTATTCCAAATCCTACATGCAATGGTTTCTTAGTCTAATCAATTGTTCTCTAAGGACAGTGTTGTTTTTATAGTACTTGTGATTCGACCTTATTACTACAGCTTGTTGTATACTTACAGTGTTTAGTGCGAACAGCTTGGTGAAGCTAATTCTTATCTGTTTTGGTTTTTGCAAAAAATAAAATGTTGTCTGTCAGTAGTTAAAACACACAAACGCTTACCAAAATATTTGTTATTCATCAAAAGGCTTACCCGTGCTCTTTCAAAAGTGGCATAGTGGATCACTACGGTTATGCATCGACTATCTAGTATTGAACAAGAGCACTGTGAAGAACAAGAATCCAATTCCAAGGATAGACGACTTGTTTGACTAGCTTGGAGATGCACAACGGTTTACTAAGCTCCATTTAAGATCAGGTTATTGGCAGGTTTGCATTGTAGAGGGGGGACGAGCAAAAGACCGCTTGTGTGACGAGGTATGATTCGTTTGAATTTTTAGTCAAGCCTTCTGGACTAACCAACGCCCCTGCTACTTTCTATACATTGATGAACAAGGTGTTAGCCCTGTTCCTGGATCGATTTGTGGTGGTCTACTTGGAAGATATTACGATCTATAGCAAGACATTTGAGGAGCATATCGATTACTTGAGATAGGTGTTTCAAGCTTTGCGCGACAGTGAGTTGTTCGTGAAGAAGGAGAAGTGTGCTTTTCTGCAACGGGAGATAGCATTCCTTGGTCAAATTGTTAGTGACGGGAAGCTGAAGATGGACATGTCCAAGGTGCAAGAAATTGTGGATTGGGAAGCACCCAAGAAGGTACCTGAGCTACGTTATTTTCTTGGCATGGTGAATTACTACCGGTGGTTCATCAAGCAACATTCAGCAATTTGTGCACCTTTAACGGATCCCTTGAAAAAGGACAAGAATTGGACGTGGGATGCGAAGTGCCAAGACACATTTGAGAAGATTGAAGGCAGCCATTTTAATTGAGCCAGTGTTACAAATGCCGAGTTTTAAGAAGGTTTATAATGTTTACAATGACGCTTCTAATTTTTCTATTGGTGGTGTTTTGATGCAGGATGGGCATTCTATTGCCTACGAATCTCACAAGTGTAATTACAAGGAGAGAAGGTACACGGTGCAGGAAAAGGAGATGTCTGCCATAATACATTGCTTACGAGTGTAGAGTCACTAATTGCTTGGTTCACAGTTATTGTGTCTACAGACAATGTGGCGACGAGTTACTTTCTGACACAAAAGAAGCTCAGTATGAAACAAGCATGATCGCAAGATTTTCTTCTCAAGTTCAACTTTTCTCTATAGTACAAGCTGGGGAAGACAAATTTTGTTGCAGATGCTCTAAGTAGGAAGGCCGAGCTTCCTTTTGTTTTGGTGTCGCAACCGGTATCCAACTCAAAGCAACGGATTGAAGCCAAACTGTAGTGGGATCCTTATGCCAAAAGCCTCATGGAGTATGCATCGACCGCACTTGCGCATTGTTGGAGACGAGTTCTACTAGCCACGGATGAGAGATATCGTGGAGCTCTATGTGAAGACATGTCCAGTGTGCCAACAAGACAAGAACGAGAAACTCTCACCACCGTGTTTCCTTGAACCATTGCCGAGTCCTGACAAGCCATGAACATGTATTTTTTTTGATTCTATAACGTGTTTACCATTATTTGAGGGCAGTGATACTATACTTGTTGTTGTTGACAAGTTCTCCAAGTATGCGGTCTTTGTAGCCGCCCCAAAGGATTGTTCAGGTGAAAAAGCGGCACGCTTATTCTTCAAGCACGTCGTCACATATTGGGGAGTGCCACAAAGCATTGCTAGTTATTGAGGTGGACGATTCACCGAGTGCTATCTCTTCTCCTCCACCAAACTTGTACAGGCAGACTATGCAATGATCATCCTCCTCTAGATCAGCATCTTCAGACCCTTCAATCATTAATGTCAGTCGTTCCATCATGGTGGTTACTCATATTAGTCCTTTAATATATCAATACTTGTGGTGTAAGGATATATAGATATTATAATTCTCCTATTTTTTTTCATTTTCACGTCCTAAAATTACCTGCCATATAGCTTGGAGCTTGGTATATATATATGTATAGCTACTAGAAATATTCCTGTTTTATTGCTTCTTTTAGAATCATCTGACAAAAAAGTACTCAGAAAAGGATATATGTGAAAGAACCACTTTAAAACACTTCCAAGTCAAGAAGGGGCACATATTAGGGGGAGCAAATCGTCGGTACGGTACATACCATGCTGACTGCTCAATATACCGATTATTCCGACTACTCTAAATTTCTGACCGATGCCGTGCCACCTTTCATATTTTACCGATCTGCAAGATACCAAAATGTACCGGTGTCGGTTTGATTGGAAAGCATACCTACCGATAGTAAAAATTCATCTCCTTCCTTTCCTCACCAAGAAAATTAAAAAAATTTTAGAAAAAAAAAGACGAAGAGAAGAAGTTGAGACCCAAATAGATCAATCTTTTCAACAATGGATTGTTACCAAAAAGATTTAAAGAATCAATCATCATTATCGCATCAGAAATGTAAGTATTCAGGCATGCAAACTTGACAATCAAGTGCAGCGGAAAGACCCGGAAACTTTGGAGGATCCAAGTGAAGCAACTAAACCGAACAACAAGAACAAACATACCTGAAACGGTTAGGATCTTTCACCTAACTGAAGAACCGAATCAGCTAGAGCCGGAAGGATATACTGCTCCTCTACGGTATCCACACGAACCGTCAATCACCGGCCGGAATCGTCTCACGATCTCCAACCCCCGAGCACTCCCAAACTGATGTGCTAGCAACAGGTTTCGGAAGCTAGAGTTTGTGGTGTTTTCTTCTTTCTCAAAGAAGGTGTGTAAGGTCTGAAACTCTCAAGAACTCTCAAGGCTCAATCCACTGAAAATTTTCAGACTCAAAGTGATGAAGACCCAAGGCATAATCAGATTATGCTTAGTCTAATCCCACTCACAAAAGCAAGGGACAAAGTGGCCAACACCCTTGGCCAACATGATTAGCTTTTAGCTAATGATGTCTCCACTAATGTCTTAATGGGATTACACATCACCATGCACTGATTACGGTTCAATAAATCATACATTTAGTGAACCAAACCAGCCCAAAATGACCCTGGTCCAACCACGGTCCAACCATGGTCCAACCACAAACACAAATATCTGGTTCGACCACGGTCCAACCATGGTTTCAACCACCAGCTCGAATCAACGGCTCTTATTGTGTGACCCTGTAGGCACTTGTAACATCCGGCAATAATTGTAAACTCATTTACAATTATAAGCAATGAGCGGCGTCTAGCAACACATCATTGCTACCCGAACGACAAGATCAGTACTGATTCATATGTCTCGCAAACATGTCATCGTCCCTTCGTCCCATTATCAAAATTAAACACGAGGCATGGAATATGTCAATCTCGCATATGTTCAATCTCGGTTTCTTGATCCTCGAGTTAACCGCGTAAAACGGATACCTATGATATCACCATATCATAATCCGAGCATGGCCATGCATTTTCAGTTCAACTCTATCAAGAAACTATCCGATAATATACCCGTTATATGGGTTGGACGAATCCCCTCTGGATCATACAAAACCCACTACACATTTATCATATACCCAATGATTACACTAAGATCTACTCATTTACGAAATAGCCAAGAGTAATATCAAAATATACGACTCATATGTTGGGAACCTTGATGATCTCAGGTCTAAGGACAATACATATAAGAGCCGCTATCGACAAACATATAGCGTTCCATGTAGCGTTCTTATGTGGGTCGGTCCAGTCCTCAAGTTCTCTAACTTATACCCGTATGCAGAATTCATATCACATATAAATTCTCAACATACGCTAGTCTTAATTTATTATTACAACCCATCCATAATAATAATCGACTAAGGACATTTAAGAATATAAAATATTCTGGGGTTATAAATATGTGCAAGCGTTTATCTCATAAATGATATTTATTGGAATAACCTTAATGTGTATAGATGACTACAAACAATCATCCATTGATTGGCTTTTGGGCATATTACACTAACAATCTCCCACTTGCACTAAAGCCAATCATACATGTATCTAATACGAATGAATACAGCAAGACCATCATGCTTCCGCTGTGTGAGAGACTTAGTCAACGGGTCTGTTACATTGTTCTCAGAAGGAACTTTGCACAGCTATAGTTGTAGAGTCGGTAACTGTTCTCTGCTTGGAACTCTTCCAACATACAGTACCACCTCCAAGATAAAAACACATAACCTGACTGCGATCTAAAATCATCCCTATCGGTTTGGAAGCTAGCATCTGTGTAACACTTTACAACAAGCTCATTCACGTTTTCGTAACTAGGAATGCATCCTTAGTCCTTCTCAAGTACTTAAGGATGTTCTTAACCACTATCCAGTGACTCTCACCGGGATCAGATTGGTATCTGCTTGTGACACTCAAAGCATAAGCGACATCCGGTCGAGTACATGGCATGGCATACATGATAGATCCTATTGCAGAAGCATAAGAAATCTTACTCATCCGCTCTCTCTCCTTATATGTACTAGGACATTGACTCTTTGAGAGAGTTATGCCATGTGACAAGGGCAAGAATCTTTTCTTGGAGTCTTGCATGCTAAACCTCTTTAGCACCATGTCAATATACGTACTTTGACTTAGCCCGAGAAGTGTTTTGGATCTATCTCTATAGATCTTTATACCAAACACTTAGGCATCTTCTCCTAAGTCCTTCATCGAGAAATTTTTCTTAACCAAGCCTATACAGACTGTAGTGTCGGAATGTCATTCTCAATGAGTAGGATGTCGTCAACATACAACAACAAGAAAACAATGGTGCTCCCACTAACCTTCTTGTAAACACATGGTTCATCTTCGTTCTTAATGAAACCAAACTCTTTGATATCTACATTAAAACGAAGATTCCAACTCCTAGAAGCTTGCTTCAATCCATAAATGGATCTCTGCAACTTGCATACCATATTGGCATTCTCTGGATCGACAAAACCTTCAGGTTGTGTCATGTACACATCCTCTAAAAGATTTCCGTTAAGGAAAGCGGATTTGACATCCATTTGCCATATCTCATAATCATAGTATGCCCCTATAGCCAATAGAATCCGGATGGATTTAACCATGGCAACTGGCGAGAAAGTTTCATCATAGTCAATACCATGAATTTGCTTGAAACCTTTCGCAACCAATCACCCTTTATAGGTGATCACATTACCATCCATGTCAGTTTTTTCTTAAAGACCCATTTGCACCCTATAGGTTTTACCCCTTCGGGTGGATCAACCAAGGTCCATACCTTGTTTTCATACATGGATTCCATTTCTGAATTCATGGCTTCTAGCCACTTCTAGAGTCCAAACCCGTGATGGCCTGCTGATAGGAAGTGGGCTCATCCTCATCTATGAGCATAAGGTCACCAGTGTGAGTCATAAGAAATCCATATCTCTTAGGCTCATACGGAGTCCTATCCGACCTACGCGGTCCATGTGCTACAGGCACATGATTCTCATCCACAACATCTTGTGGTTCCTGTCCTTGTTCCATCTCAGCCTCAATATCTCGAACTTCTTCGAGTTCTATTTTCCTCCCACTGATTCTTCTAGAAATAAATTCTCTTTCTAGAAAAATAGCAGTCCGAGCAACAAATACTTTGTGCTCGGTGGGAATGTAGAAATAATATCCTTTAGTTTCCTTAGGGTATCCTATTAAGAGGCACTTGTTGGATTTATGGCCGAGTTTATCCGATGCTTCACGTCTCACGTAAGCCTCACAACCCCAAATTCTCATAAAAGACAAATCGGGACGCTTCCCAGCCCATATCTCATATGGTGTCTTTTCGACGAATTTAGATGGAACGCGGTTAAGTGTAGATGCAGCACTCAATAATGCATGTCCCCAAAATGAAGAAGGAAGGTCAGCTTGACTCATCATCGAACGAACCATGTCTAACAAGGTTCTATTCCTCCTTTCGGATACACCATTCCATTGAGGCGTACCCGGTGGAGTGAGCTGTGATACTATACCACACTCCTTTAGAAGATAAAGAAATTCTCGGCCTAAGTATTCACCTCTTCGATCTGATCGAAGCATTTTAATGCTCTTGCTGAGTTGATTCTATACTTCATTTTTGAATTCTTTGAACTTTTCAAAGGATTCTGACTTGTGTCTCATTAGATACACATAGCCATACCTACTGAAATCGTCACTAAATGTAATGAAGTATTGAAATCCACCTCTAGCTTGTGTCGACGTCGGTCCACATACATCACTATGTATAAGACCTAACAAGTCCGAAGCTCTTTCACCTTTACCTGTAAAAGGAGCCTTCGTCATCTTGCCTAAAAAACATGACTCACATGTCTCAAATGATTCAAAATCAAATGAGTCTAAAAGTCCATCTTTATAGAGTTTAGATATATGAGTCTCGTTTATATGGCCCAATCGACAATGCCAAAGATAGGTTTCATTAGAATCGTTCATTCTAACCTTCTTCGTAACGTTATAGATTGCGGTTTCTAGGTTAAGAACATATAAGCCGTTGCTTAAATACGCACCACTATAATAAACATCATTGAAATAAATAGAACAACAATTGTCCTTTATTACAAATGAAAAACCTTTCTTGTCAAGACATGACACAGAAATCAAATTCCTGCTTATGGTCGGTACATAATAACAATTGTCCAGTTCTAAAACAAAAACACTCGGTAAGGTAAGATAGTAAGTTCCTACGGCTAATGCAGCAACTCTTGCTCCATTTCCCACACGCAGGTCCATCTTACCATTTGCCAATCCCCTACTCTATCTCAGTTCCTTTACATTTACACAAATGTGAGAACCACATCCGGTATCTAATACCCATGATGCTGAGATAGAGATATTAGCTTCTATAACGAAAATACCTGAAGCGGAAGTCTTACTTCCCTTCTGCTTCTTTACCTCTTCAAGGTAAATAGGGCAGTTACGTTTCCAATGACCGGACTTCTTGCAATGGAAGCATCGACCTTCCTTTGCAACACCACCTTTGGGTTTCAGTACTTGTGAAGAAGATGCACCAAACTTTTTGGCAAATTTCTTCACCTTGCCCTTACCCTCTCCCTTGCTACTTCCAACCAACATAATGCTGTTGGATTTGTTTGCCTTTATTTGTTGCTCAGCTGCTCCTAACATGTTGAGCAACTCAGACAAGGATTTGTCAAGATGATTCATATTGAAGTTTATGACAAATTGGCTATAACTATCCGGCAACGATTGCAGGACAAGATCAACAGCCAACTCCTTCTGCAAATGAAAACCAAGACCCTCAAGGCTCTCAATGTATCTAATCATTTTGAGCACATGAGGTCTTACGGGTGATCAGTCAGCCATCCTGCAATGGTACAATGCCTTAGAGGTCTCATACCTCTCAGGTGTTTGATCACATTGAACGCCCCCAATTTCTCATTTGCTTCTGAAGCTCAGAGTCCATGGTTATAAGCATAAGGCATGATGCATCCAATGCATCATCAAGATGCTTCTTGTAAGCATCCCTTCCTGCCCTAGAAGCACTAGGCGCCGGTTCATTTGGAACAGGCCCTTCGAGGACATACAATTTATTTTTCTTGATTGAGGACTATCCTCAAATTACGATACCATTTTAGGAAGTTATTGCCATTCAGCTTTTCCTTCTAAAGGACCGATCGCAGTGATATTATGATAGTGTTTTGTGCCATGGAAATTCTACAACAATGACCTACTCACACAAATAGGAGTCATACATACAAAATCATTTAACAAGGAATTCTATTAAATGATACTCCTACTGTATAAATCAAGACAATCATATAAGTAGGCCAAGAACGACATTTCACTACTAGATAAGTCAGCTTTGGCTGATCGCTTACTTCATAGCTATTTAGGTAGACAACTCTTATCAATTACATCTCATGTAACTCTTGGATAGTTGAGTGAACAACACTTGTTCTTGTCTATCTCATAGACTTAGCTCAGCTCCTTGCCTCTAAGTCCTTAATCCTATTAAGATGACTTAGTTAAGTTCAACACCATAATAAGCAGTTCCGATATTACAATTATCGCGTCCCACCTTGCTAGGATAAACATTGGCACCTTGCTTTGGAAAAAACTACCAATTGTTGATCTTAACCTTGATGAGTGCTTATCATGGAAGGCAACACAAGAAGAACATAATATTTTCATCAACATACTATTCCAATACATTACATGCATGTTCTTGATGAATGTATATTGATGTTTGTAAATTTGGAAACCAAAATTACAAGTGAACATCGATGTTTAAACTTGAACATCGATGTTGTGAGAATCTGATTCTCCCAACTATTTGGCCGACCCTCAAGAACATCGATGTTCAACACTTCAACATCGATGTTTTGAGTAACTTGAACTCCAAACTATTTAGCAGTAGCTCAAGAACATCGATGTTGAACTCTTAAAACATCGATCTTTTGAGAATTCTGAAAGTTCAAGATTTTGGCAGTAGCATTTTAACATCGATGTTGAACTTAAAACATCGACGTTGAACTTCTGGAACTCAATAACATCGATGTTGGAATCTTAAACATCGATGTTATGAGAGTTCTGGAACTTCAAAACAATTTGGCCGAGCTCAAATAACATCGATGTTGTAACTCTTAACATCGATGTTGTTGAGTGTTTTGCATAATAACATCGATGTTGGTCCCACAACATCGATGTTGTGAATATTCGGCCGAGGCTAAACTTCATTAGAACATCGATGTTTGTCACGCAACATCAATATTATGAAGGTTCGGCCAAGGCTAAACTTCATGCCAACATCGATGTTGGTCTCACCAACATCGATGTTATGGCCTAGCTGTACTATAACAACAATCGCTTTATACACAAACCGACACTCGATTTTTCCTAGTCGAACTCTTCGACTTACTGCCATGAACATCTTGATTGATATCTCATACCAATCAAGTGCTTGTTGTAAAAACATTTTTAACAAAAACACAACATCAACATGTTCAATAACTCATTTAGCACATCACATATACAAATGAATTCAGCATATCACATATACTAGCATGTTCATACTATATCACATATAACATATGAACACATAATTTGGTTTAGAACTTCACAAGAGGAACCGCTACCACTGTAAGTATCCAGGCATGCAAACTTTACAATCAAGTGCAGCGGAAAGACCCGGAAACTTTGGAGGATCCAAGTGAAGCAACTAAATCGAACAACAAAAACAAACATACCTGAAACGGTTAGGATCTTTCACCTAACTGAAGAACCGAATCAGCTAGAGCCGGAAGGATATCCTGCTCCTCTACGGTATCCACACGAACTGTCAATCACTGGCCGGAATCGTCTCACGATCTCCAACCCCCAAGCACTCCCGAACTGATGTGCTAGCAGCAGGTTTCGGAAGCTAGAGTTTGTGGTGTTTTCTTCTTTCTCAAAGGTGTGTAAGGTCTGAAACTCTCAAGAACTCTCAAGACACTCTCAAGGCTCAATCCACTAAAAATTTTAAGACTCAAAGTGATGAAGACCCAAGGCATAATCAGATTATGCTTAGTCTAATCCCACTCACAAAAGCAATGGACAAAGTGGCCAACATCTTTGGCCAACATGATTAACTTTTAGCTAATGATGTCTCCACTAATGTCTTAATGGGATTACACATCACCATGCACTGATTATGGTTCAATAAATCAGACATTTAGTGAACCAAACCAGCCCAAAACGACTCGGGTTCAACCACAGTCCAACCATGGTCCAACCACAAACTCAAATACCTGGTTTAACCACGGTCCAACCACAGTTTCAGCCACCAGCTCGAATTAATGGCTCTAAGTGTGTGAACCTGTAGGAACTTGTAACATCCGACAATAATTGTAAACTCATTTATAATTATAAGCAAAGAGCGGCGTCTAGCAACACATCTTTGCTACCAGAACGACAAGATCAGTACTGATTCATATGCCTCGCAAACTTGTCATCGTCCCTTCGTCCCATTATCAAGATTAAACACGAGACATGGAATATGTTCAATCTCGGTTTCTTGATCCTCGAGTTAACCGCGTAAAATGGATACCTATGATATCACCATATCATAATCCGAGCATGGCCAAGCATTTCCGGTTCAACTCTATCAAGAAACCATCCGATAATATACCCGTTATATGGGTTGGACGAATCCCCTCTAGATCGTACAAAACCCACTACACATTTATCATATACCCAATGATTACACTAAGGTCTACTCATTTACGAAATAGCCAAGAGTAATATCAAAGTATACGACTCATATGTTGGGAACCTTGATGATCTCAGGTCTAAGGACAATACATATAAGAGCCGCTATCGACAAACATATAACGTTCCATGTAGCGTTCTTATGTGGGTCGGTCCAGTCCTCAAGTTCTCTAACTTGTACCCGTATGTAGAATTCATATCACATATAAATTCTCAACATACGCTAGTCTTAATTTATTATTACAACCCATCCATAATAATAATCGACTAGGGACATTTAAGAATATAAAATATTCTAGGGTTATAAATATGTGCAAGCGTTTATCTCATAAACGATATTTATTGGAATAACCTTATTGTGTATACATGACTACAAACAATCATCCATTGATTGGCTTTTGGGCATATTACACTAACAAGAAAAAACCAAAAAATCAATTCAAAGAGTGAAATTAAAATAATAAATTTCTATTTAATTTTCAGATCTGCTCCCTCATTTTCTTCACCAAGATCTGCTCCCATAAATCTAATCACTACCCACAGCAAAACATAAAATCAACAACAGAGCGATGACACTTGAGGAAGAGGTTGAGGTTCTTAGTGAAGTTGGCCGTCGGAGGAGATGCGGTGGAGGGGGCTGTCAGAGGGAAGGATTGGAGATGGCGTGGTGGACGGTGGAGTGTACCTAGATTGCGGTAGCTTTAAGCTTTTTTCTTCCTTTGATTGCGGTAGAAAAGTGCTAAAAAAACTCACAGCCACCGTATTCTACCGCAAGTTGAGTTTAGTGACAAGTTTCGTGGAGATTAAAGATGAGGGAAGAGGGGAATTAGGGCGGAAGAGCCTCAGAGGAGGAAGGGAGGCCGGCCGGAGTTGAAAGAGAGACAAAGAGGAGGGTTTGAGAGAGAGACTGAGAGAGAGAATGAGAGTGAGATAGTGAGAGGGCAAGAGAGTATAGCGAAGTGATTTTAGGGTTTTATTTTGTGTTGTGGACTTGGGTGGGTTGTTGGGTATTGGGTTGGAAAATTTGGGTTGGGTTGTTTATTTTTCTTCGATTGGGGGTGTGTCTGTTGGGCCAGGCGATATCGGCCTGTGCCGAGAACCGACGGTTCGAAACACAGCCGACCGACCCCTGATACCCTTTAGTTCGGCACGGTACAAAAAAATGGGGTGGCTCGGGGACTTACCCATTTTTCGACCTATACTGCCGGTTTAACCTCGGTATCAGCTCGACACAGTTGGCTCGGTTTTTTTGCTCAGCCCTAACACACACTGAAGATGGTAAGAATAAATAGCATTCAAATTGTAAAGATATGGTGGGCTGCTAGAGTGTAAACGTAAGATAAAATTGAGCCTAAAAAAATACATCATCCTAGCATCAAAAAAAAATTAGCATAAAAAAGGAAGAATCACATCATTTGAAAATTAATGCCCGCTGTTCAAAGTTTCCAACAGATACAAATGAGAAAGACAAAGCTTTGTTGTCAAAGCCTGGCGCATCAATAGTGTCTTCGTCCTTCTCATCATGATCACCTGAAATAAGATAAATATTTGGTTTTCCTCAGGTTCCCGACATGCATTGGTTATTATCTGTTGTCAGACAGTGCTTTTAATAAAATTAATAGAGAGGTAAAAAGAGTGTGTGTATAGAAATTAGACAAATATACACAACAGTCTCTTTTTAAACAGGCCATCCATTATCTGGTTTGAGACACTATTTTTAATAAGATTAATAAAGAGATGGTGAGAGAGTAAGAGTATTGTGTGAATGGCAGTAAGAAAATGTCTGTAATAAAAATTAGAAAAAAATGTAGATTTTTCTTTCTAACAGGACAATGTTGCGAAACACTAATAAGGGTAAAAAATATATTAGACAGCCTCCTTCCCAATATGCAGCTATTTGTATTGTGTGAACCACAATACTATTTCATCTAATCAGAGTAATAGATGTGGGAAGCATATTATAGAGTATAACACATACTATAAAAAGTACAATAAATTGTGATACTATGCTTTTAAAAATATTTTTTAACACACTTTGTTTTATGTAGAACATACTTTTAAATACATTCTATCTTATAAAGATAAATGGTGCAATTTTTTTTGTATAATATTAACTTTTACTTGGTTTGTTTATAACCTTGTATTTTTAATAACCAATTTAGTTTTTTTAATACTCATCATAAAAAGGATGAATCCATGGTCAGCCTTTAGTAACAAATTTTAAGCTAGCATAATAACTACTCCTTGGAAATGAAATTTTGTGGGGAAACAAAATAACAACAGCAACGGGATAAAAAAGAATATATATGGGTGTGAAAGTGGGTTGCAAATTAAAGTGTTTGTGTAGGTAAAAGTTTTTAGTGCATGCAAATTATACATTTTTATCCAATACAAGTTAACAAATATGGAGAAACTATATAAATAAGTTGTAAAAAAAAGTCTTGAAAAGAATGTTATAGATAAACTGAATGTAAGTGTCTGGGGATAATATCTCCTCCTGTGTCGGCTTCTCCTCCATGCGTCACCTTCTTCTGCTTCACCATCCAGCACAACCAAGGGACGTTTGTCTCGTAGTTTAAGTTCAAGGGGCTATCAAATGAAGAAGTTGATGAAGTCTTTGCATGCACTTGCTGAAGCTTCCAAGAGCCGTACAAGGTCACTAATTTATTGTGGGCTGAAGCACAAAAACATGTGTCTGTCTACCTATCTATTGAGCAATTTTTGTTTTGGTGATACATATCCGATTTAGGGTTCGAGAAGTTGGAGAGAATTTTTTCAGGCAACGGTTCCAAATGCATGCATATGATACCTTAGTGTTTTTGTTTATAACTTTTGGCTTCCTGATCTAGGGTTTCTTCTGTGATTTTGGAGGCTGTAATGATTTTAATTTATGTAGGCCATCAAGTTTTTTCCTACCAATGGGGAGAGGAGAGGAAGTGTAGGTAATTTGTTAAACATTAAACTCTTCTTATAAAATTACTTGGTAGGCTTGAAGAATTTGTTGACAGTTTTGTGGATTGAAAGTTTCAAACACCATGAAAAGGGTTCTCTCTCATGTAGTTCAATGCTATATGTTTCATGTGTAGAATAAATGGGTGAGGAAATTGATATTTCAGTTTTTTATAGTGTAAATTTGACAGAGAAGGACACTTATTTGTTTATAACTCTTAGCTACCTAATTTACGGTTCCTCTGCTGGTAGTGCCTTCTTTCGCTGGATTGCTAGAACCTTAAATCATGATTTTACTTCTACTGTGAAACTCCTATTAGTTGAGTAATCTGCTGTGCTATTGGAGGCTGTGCTTGGAACTAGGTCATCAAGTAGATGTTTTCATGGAGAGGAAGTTAAACACTAAACTCCTGGGAATTTTGATGGAGGTATATGCGGATTTGAGAAAGCTAGCATAAGAACTTTCAAAGAAAGCCCTTGACATGAGGTCAGCTGACACCTCTCTCAAATCCGCATATACCTCCACATCAGCTGTAGTCCTCCCATGGGTTTACTGCTCCCATGCACATTGGCGACCTTTTCCATAAGGCTAACAAAAGAGAAGCTGTGGTTCTCGCTGGGGAAACTAAAGGTAAACTTTTCCCTTAGTCCATGAATTTAGTTTGCTCGATCACTGCTAATTTCTTCAACTTCGTATGGGGTACAGATTGTTTGGTCTGTGAAGGTACTGTTCACCAGGTGATGGGTGGTGGAAATGGTATCAAATTTGGCTTCAAAGCTTTGTTCTTCTCTCCGCTCCCCCCTCCCCTCTTTTTTGGGTTACTTAATTAGCTAGTACTGGATTTCTGCTTTCAATTTTAAGCTTTCCTAAATTGGTTTGTCTTGCTTTTTCCATTGACAATATAGAAATTGGCTTCGTTCTGCTAAACATCTGGGTTTTCCTGGACTTGTCTTGTTATTGTTGTTGCCCTTGAGAATTCAGTGAGTGTTGCTGCTTGTTTAGAAATGCTGTAGACCAAGATTTGAAATTTTCAATGCCTGCATGACAGTACTAATTCATTCATATAACTTTTGCCTGCACTCTTTCTATCATATTAATTTGTTCAATTTTTTTTTTGATGCTAATATTGATTGGTTTAGTGTCTGACAGGTGTTCATCAAATCCTGCGTCCGGCAGGGGATGCTCTACAATGTTTTTTTTTAAAATCTTTATCTTCTATTGTTTCATGTCTTTGTGTTCTTACTGTTGACTGATTTTTCATCCTTTTTTCCTTTGCAGCTGTGATGTGGTATATTTTTCACCCTTTTTCTTTTGCCCTTTTAACTCTAAACTTTGCCATTTTTTTTTTTGCCCCATGAAACATGCCTCCATGTATAACACTATGGGGTTAAGTCTGGTAGTCTATATCAGTATAAACTAGCACCTTCTAATAAAAAACCAGCAGTGTGGTTGTTTCTTCGTTCCTCCCAAGGTTAAGTATTTTTTTGTAGTTTGTTTTTCGAAACGGGATTTGTACTGGGTCTGCTTTGTTAGATAGGAATGTGCTGGAGATTGAGCAGGCTCGGTGTCCTTTTTGTGAGACAGAGGTGGAGAAGCGTGACCATCTTTTTCTTCACTGTAGACGGGTATGGTTGTTATGGTCCAAACTTTGCAGATGGTGAGGAGTACAATGGTGTATACCTGCTGATATTGAATCCCTGTTCGTAACTTGGTTTGATGTAGGTGGAATCCCCAAAGCTCGGTCTTCCTGGCTGTCCATTTTCTTTGCTGCGGTGGTCCTTATGGTTGGTGCGCAACAATAAAGTTTTTAGGAACGAAGAAGTGGATTGGGTCTCTATTCAATCTTATCCTGTTTAGAACCTGCCTTTGGATAAAGGCAAAGCAAGTGGAGTTCCCTTATGGCATGTATGACCTTATTTCCTCGGTTGAAACTGTTCAGATTTGGAGGGGTGTCCCTGTTACTTTGAATTTCATGTAGTTTTGGATCTGTTTTGGACTTTTCTTCTTATAGTTTAATATAAATTTCTCATATCAAAAAAAATATAACACTATATATGTCTGCTCCCCTCTAGGTTTATAGGTAAGAGGAAGAAGTGAAGTCAGGTGGTGTAGCTATTAGGTTTCTTCCAAAAAAGTTTGCCACAAATATAAACCAATAGCTAGTGCATTGGTTATGAGTCCAGTGCTAGATCCAGCATACTTCAGTCCAAATCTTGGCCTCTATTTGGATACTCCTCCACTACTGTATGAAACTATCACAAACAAATTTGCCACTGTGAGAACCTTGTTGAGTTTAGTGATTTTAGTGATTTCCTACCAGATTTTAAAACGGATGGATCTCTCATCAACCAGAAAAGTGGATCCACGGAAGGGCTTACGGCTTATTGTGATCTTAGCAAGTGCAACATTTTTTTCCCCTTATAAAATCTGGGAGGTTTAAACTTCAACAACCCACTCAATGGTTAATAAAATTCATGCACTGACATGTAACTTAATTTGACATGTCAGTGCTTGAAGAGAAAATTTTCAGCTGCAGTCCCAAAAGCAGATGATAAAGTGCAACTGGTAATGAAACATATATGGCAGAGAGCATCCGGAAGGCACTGGTAATGACGTGATAAAGAACAAGTATGTTCTTTTCCGTTGTAGATCGTCGGCAGTGCTTCCCCAATATTAAAGACTCTTGGGATCTCAATAGACCATGAACCACTCCATGATGTACCACCGGCTGCAACGAGGTATGGAATAGTTTTAACTTACTCTTTCAATAGTTCTTTCCGTATATTTATAGTTCTGATTGTGATTGTGAAGAATGTTGTGGTTGAACATATGAGACGATCCCAGTTTCCTCTGCCGGAACGACTTGGTTGTGTTAGTTTGCACTACTAGATGCAACTAGCTATATCGATAGCTTTACTTTCTTCTTTCTCGTAATGGTTATAGCTATAAAGCATACGTGCTTGCCAATTCATATATATTTATGACGAATATTGTAGTTTCTGATTCAAACCGGGGCGACCAAATGAATCATGATTTGTGGTCTTAGGTCCGATTTGGATAACTATGCTAAGAAGTAACAATGCCAAACAGTAAATGGTTTCAAATTGAAAGCAATAACGAGTAATTAAATATAAAGCTGCACAAGCATCCAAAAAGCAACACCCATCATCACAATTGGCTAGCTTGATTTACTTTGCAAAGACAAGAACCACCATATTTCATCAAGAAAACTGATAGTTTTGGCTGATTATTTGATTACAGAAAACAGGTGGTTCAAATCAAGCGGATCGATCCAGGATGCATGGCTTGGCTCTCGAAGAAATCAAAGAACCGACAAGGCAATGGCACATTCAGCCTGTTGGAAATATGAACAAGCTGCAGTAAATTATAGCAGTAAGTTTGGCACCATGTTAGTGTGTGATCAAGCTGCTAAAATTTACAGCAACAAGTGGATGGTTGGTCCCATTTAATTACGAATTCAAGTGTGAGTGGTGAGTATGTTTTATGATTATTGTACTTTGATTATATAATCCTGAGTTGTAATGTTTCCATTAAGTGCTGTGCCATTATGAGCATCTTAGGAAAAACAAGTGTGAGCTGTCATGTTTAGTGGAGTTGGTTCGGTTATAGGCTATTTTTCTGCCTATATAGTGAGTGTTGTAATCTGGTTCTAACAAGTGAAATCAAGTTAAGAAAAATGTTGGTGTTTCACTTCAATATTACTCTGATTGTTCAGAGTGGTTTAAAATAAAATGATTGAGTGAATTGAGAGAAAATCAATGGAACAGTAACCAAGAAAGTCAGCCTTGGTTTCTGCAGAATTTCTGGAAATTTTCCAGAAAACATCGATGTTCTAATAGCAACATCGATGTTGTAATCGATTGGCCGGATTGTTTGATATTCAGTGTGATCAAAACATCAATGTCTTGATTGAACATCGATGTTCTTAGTGTAAAAAAACCAACAATTGGTAGCGGAGCAGGTTCTTTCTTTACGGGTCCTGTTTTTTTCATTTGTTAAGAGATCAAGATGAGGGTGTCTGATTGGGTGATTGCTGCAAGGTCGAGGGAGCTTCTTCAAAGTTCTGACCTCAATACAATCACCATAAAGATGTTGATCCAAAAGTTACAGAAAGAGTTCGACTTGGATTTGTCGGACAGAAAATCATTTATAAAAAATGAAGTGATTTTGTTTCAGAAAGATGAGTCCGGGAACAACGAGGAGGAGGAAGATCGTTGTGACGATCCTGTGGAAGATCCAAACACAGTGGTAACAAATGGCTCTGATTTGAATTTGAATGGTGAAAGTGATGAGTTTATTGGTAAGCATTCTGAAATTGATGACTGTGCTGATGATGATGTTGTCGTTGATAAGATTTTCATAGATTATAGTCTTGAAAGTGCTATTGAATCTGTGGAAAGTGATGATTCTAGAGTTGTTTGTGAGGATCTTTGTTTGGAGTTCAAAGATTACTCCAAATTTAATTTAGTTGATGTTGAGGGTGGAAATGGTAGTTCGGGTTCAAAAAGAGTTCAAAATGATGAATGCTTGGATGAACCTGATGAAGTGATTTCGTTTGATGAGAATCTCTTTAATTTTAGTCATGAAGTTACTGTGAAAAGTGAAGCTGTTGAATTTGTTAACTGTGAAGCCATGCGTCTGGAGTTCAAAGAATTTTCTAGTTGTCAATTGATTGAAATGGAATGTGAAACCAATGTTAGTTCAGGTATAGGAATACCTACAACAGAGAAGAATGTGAAGCTTGGTTTGTGTGATGATGAGCTTGTGGAATATAAAATTCTAGAAGTGAAAAGAGGTAGGATAAATCAGAAGATTAAGGTGAGAAAAAAGGTTGATATATGCATTGAAGAGAAGTCATTAGAGTTCTATGAATTGTTTGATCATTCAACTGCCAAGAAAAGAAGACGTCCTGCAAATTGGAGAAAAAAAAAAATTGGGAGGTTTCAAGTCTGTTCACCAAGTCTTTGACAAGAATTTAGTTCATGCTGTTGAAGAGGTTTGTTGAAAATGAAGTTGAAGTTGAAGAGCAGCTTGAAGTTGAAGACCAGCTTGTTCATGGGGGAGTGTTGGAAATATGAACAAGCTGCAGTAAATTACAGCAGTAAAACTTACTCCGTGTTAGTGTGTGATGAAGCTGCTAAAATTTACAGCAACAAGTGGAAGGTTGGTCCCATTTGATTATGAATTCAAGTGTGAGTGGTGAGTGTGTTTTATGATTATTGTACTTTGATTATATAAGCCTAAGTTGTAATGTTTCCATTAATGGCTGTGCCATTATGAGCATCTTAGGAAAAACAAATGTGAGCTGTCATGTTTAGTGGAGTTGGTTGGGTTATAGGCTATTTTTCTGCCTATATAGTGAGTGTTGTAATCTGGTTCTAACAAGTGAAATCAAATTAAGAAAAACGTTGGTGTTTCACTTTAATATTACACTAATTGTTCAGAGTGGTTTAAAACAAAATGATTGAGTGAATTGAGAGAAAATCAATGGAACAATAACCAAGAAAGTCAGCCTTGGTTTCTGCAGAATTTCTGAAAATTTTGCAGAAAACATCGATGTTCTAATAGCAATAATTTCGATATTGTAATCGTTCGGCTGGATTGTTTGATATTCGGTGTGATCAAAACATCGATGTCTTGATTGAACATCGATGTTCTTAGTGTAAAAAAGCCAACACAGCCAGCCACGACGGTCCTGATGCATGACCAAATACCGGTATAGAGTTTTGCAGACCATGCCAAAACTGAAGGATCTAAGAGGGTTGATCGTCGGAAATATAGCAGTGTGTGATTTCTTTCCAGCACCTTCATCGCATCTGATCTCAAAGGTCGTAAGAAAAATAATGAGAAGAATTACAATTCATGCATGTATATATTCTACTAACAAATAGGTTTGTAGCATATTGGTACTTGTACAAAAGCAAGAAGGCCAGGTAAGGTCTCGAGTTTGAGCCTCGCCTTCAACATCAACTAGTATAAAAAAAACATGTATGTATTACACTTGCCAAATGAGAGTACCATTAATCCCTAGAAGTTGATAATATAATTTGCAAAAACTTATATCTATGTATGTATAGCAAATGTGTTGGGGAAAAACTGCAAAAGATTCGCGATAAATAAAACAGGACACAAAGATTTCACGTGGTTCGGCCTTAATCTCGCCTACGTCCACGAACTACTTATCTTCACTAATATAAAAATATTAGTACATCAAACCTCCCAAGAAAAAACTACTCTTTTTTCTACTCTAGCCGCACACCCACAACTACTTTGCAGCTCTACATAAAACTTACACAAAGCCTCCTATTTATAATAGCTAAAGAGCTACTACTTGGAGGACACTCCAAGCAAAATTAATTGTCCTACTTTTTCTTCAAGCAAAAGTCTGTCTTGGGCCAAGTCCAATTGCAGCCCAAATCTCAACAATCTCCACCATGGGTTGAATTGGACTTGGTGATCTTCGCTGCTTCATCTTTCTTCATCCAAATCTGCTTGAGTGTTGTACATGTTGGTGCACGGCTATCTTCCCTACTACTAGCCATCATTGCAAAACCAACCTTCCTCTTGTTGGATGCAATAATGTTCTGCCCTCTGCCTGATACTACACAAGCCTCAACCTTCATACTGCTCTTCACTGTACTTCCAATCAACCTGTAAAGGTTCTTCTCCATCAATTCCCCCTTCATAATTACCAAGGCGCCTTTGGTAACCTTCAAAGCTCCACCTCGAGAAGAAAAACCACATCCTCTCAAATCAAGTCTACCCAGGGAGATTAAATTTCTTCCAAGCTCCGGCACGTGCCTCACATCTCCAAAAGTCTTCACAAATCCATCAGGCATTTTAATCTTCACACTACCAATACCATGAATTTTTAATTCATGATTATTCGCCAATACTACTGCTTCTCCCTCACTGCAAGGCTTGTAGCTGCTAAACCACTCCTTATTTGCACAAATATGAAATGAACAGGCAGAGTCTAAAATCCACGAATCTTCAACTTTGTGCTCACCTTTTCCTTCTTGTACTAGGAAGGCTTCACCATCCGAATCATCTTCAACAATCGCAATCTCACCAGACTTCTTGCGATTTTTCTTCAATTCTTCCATATCCTTCTTCATCTCCTCACAATAAAATTGGATATGGCCCTTCGCATGACAATAGTAGCACTCCTTATCTTTGTAATCTGCTCTTCCTCGTGAACCAGACCTAGAATTTCTTCTGAACTTGTTAGAGCGTGACGGGCCCCTGCCACGGTTAACCTCTGCTACGGCAACATCTTCACCTGTACTGCTACTAGACTGGTTCAACTTGAAATTCTCCATCAGCACTGCTGTCACATCTGTAACTGAAAGAGTCTGCTTCCCAACACATAGTGTATTCCTCAAATTATCATACGAATGCGGAAGAGACATCAACAACATCAAGGCCTTATCCTCTTCTTCATACTTCACATCAATACTACCCAACTTCTTAATCAACTTATTAAATCTATTGATGTGATCAACAACATGCGTACCTTCGTGCATCTTCAACTGGTACAACTCCTTCTTTATAAACAGTCGATTTGTGGGTGATTTCGACATATAAATATCTTCTAATTTCTTCATCAACTCCACCGGACTTGTCTCGTCCATCACACTGTACTTTACCTCTGGCGCAAGAGTTAATTTGATGGTACTGACAGCTCGCTGCTCGAGCTCCTCCCAATCTTCATCCTTCATGTCCTTTGGCTTCTTCTCCTTACCAAAGAGCTTCTTCATCAACCCTTGCTGCACCAACAGATCTTTGATGTTACTCTGCCAGAGACTGAAATCCTTCTTGCCATCAAATTGCTCCACCTCAAACTTTGTGCCTGAAACCGCCATCGCGAACCTTTATCGAACCCGTGCTCCGGTACCAGTTGTTGGAGAAAAACTGCAAAAGATTCGCGATAAATAAAACAGGACACAAAGATTTCACGTGGTTCGGCCTTAATCTCGCCTACGTCCACGAACTACTTATCTTCACTAATATAAAAATATTAGTACATCAAACCTCCCAAGAAAAAACTACTCTTTTTTCTACTCTAGCCGCACACCCACAACTACTTTGCAGCTCTACATAAAACTTACACAAAGCCTCCTATTTATAATAGCTAAAGAGCTACTACTTGGAGGACACTCCAAGCAAAATTAATTGTCCTACTTTTTCTTCAAGCAAAAGTCTGTCTTGGGCCAAGTCCAATTGCAGCCCAAATTCCAAGAAAGTCAGCCTTGGTTTCTGCAGAATTTCTGAAAATTTTCCAGAAAACATCGATGTTCTAATAGCAACATCGATATTGTAATCGTTCGGCCGGATTGTTTGATATTCGGTGTGATCAAAACATCGATGTATTGATTGAACATCGATGTTCTTAGTGTAAAAAAGCCAACACAGCCTGCCACGACGGTCCTGATGCATGACCAAATACCGGTATAGAGTTTTGCAGACCATGCCAAAACTGAAGGATCTAAGAGGGTTGATCGTCGGAAATATAGCAGTGTGTGATTTCTTTCCAGCACCATCATCGCATCTGATCTCAAAGGTCGTAAGAAAAATAATGAGAAGAATTACAATTCATGTATGTATATATTCTACTAACAAATAGGTTTGTAGCATATTGGTACTTGTACAAAAGCAAGAAGGCAAGGTAAGGTCTCGAGTTTGAGCCTCGCCTTCAACATCAACTAGTATAAAAAAAACATGTATGTATTACACTTGCCAAATGAGAGTACCATTAATCCCTAGAAGTTGATAATATAATTTGCAAAAACATATATCTATGTATGTATAGCAAATGTTATATATAGTGAGAGCAGCATTTCCCGGGGTTCTGTCTGTGGTGGATGTAAACCTGCCGAAGAGGTTGGGGCTCAATTTTTCACGACCTAAAACAGCAAACACATAATGATAGAAAACATAATTATGATAGAACTACCATGAAAGGACAAAAGGGGTACCTCGGCAGGCTAGTTTTTCCTTAAGCCGTTTGCTCTGTGTAACGGCTTGCTTTTTCTTTCTAGCCTGAGACCACATTCCTCTAATAGAGTAAACAAATTGGCAACACTAAACTTAAGAGGAAGATGTCCGTGTGAAAAAAAGTGACAGAAGATTGTACACAGTAGACAAATAGCAACGAAGCCTCCATTGCCAAACTTGCATATATAGGTAAACTACACAATGACCCTCCTCCTCTTCAGCATCATAAAAAATTGTATGAACTAATTAATCCTCTGATTTCTTAAAGGTCCATGATGAGAAGCTGCAAAGGGCTAATGGAGGAAAACATGCCGGAAATCGAAGGCGGATTACCTTGGTCACTAACCTGGCGGATGGAGTCAGGTGACTTGCACCCAGGAAGTCTATCTGTAGTTAAGAACGTAATGCAACTCCAATTAAGGTCATAGCATGGGAAGTGGTAAACGAATGCTTTAGGAGAATTGTTGGTCGATTTACTCAAAACGAAATGTAGAATCCAAGCTGTAGCAGTCATGGGAAGTGGTAGTCATGAATATTATAGCAGGGTTCTTGTATAGAGTAACTATCAGTGCTCATACCACAGCTACAACAGCAACAAAAGCTTTTCGATGCTGACACTGCTCCGTCTTTTAAATCTATATATTCATCTTCTTCTAGCTAGCTAGCTTGGCATTCCCGAAATAAGACAACTGGTTTTGATCGGGTTCTACTCCACCCACTGTAGCACCCAACCCGATATCGATTTTCAATTTTGCTCCATGTTGGCTATATGCTAGTGGTGCTATTAGATGACGATCTTGACCATTACGTCGTCCTTCCATCATGGTGGTTATTAGTTCTATATACATCAATACTTTTGGTTTAAGGATATATAGATGTTATAATTCTCTCTTTTTTTTTTTTTTCATTTCCACGTCCTAAAATTAGCTGCACTATAGGTATAGAGTAGAGTGAGTGTGCATGGAAATGAAAATTAGAAAAATATGCACAACAATCTTCTTTCCTGACCTGCATTGGTAAAGAGAGTGACAGTCTCTTTTCCTGACATGCATTGGCAAAGAAATTATGTGTATAGAAATTAGTAAAAGGTATAGAGTGTCTCCTTTCTAATAGGCCATTCTTTTTTCCTGACATGCATTGGTAAAGAGAGTGACAGTCTCTTTTCCTGACATGCATTGGCAAAGAAATTATGTGTATAGAAATTAGTAAAAGGTATAGAGTGTCTCCTTTCTAATAGGCCATTCTTTTTTCCTGACATGCATTGGTAAAGAGAGTGACAGTCTTCTTTCCTGACATGCTTTGGTAAAGAGAATATGTGTATAGAAATTAGTAAAAGGTACTGAAGAGTGTCTCCTTTCTAATAGGCTGTTATTGTCTGTTGTGAGATATTATTTTTATAAAGATTAATAAAAAAAATGGGGAGAGAGAGAAAGAATGTGCGAATACTAGAATAGCAGTCTTATTTCCAGACATGCATGGGTAAAGAGAGTGTGTGTATAGAAATTAGTAAAAAGTACAGAAGAGTATCTTCTTTCTAATAGGCCATTTATTGTCTGTTGTGAAACATTACTTTTTAATAAGGCTAATAAAGACATGAAGAGAGAGAGAGAAAGAGTGTTTCTTTTTTTCAAATAGACAATTTATTGTCTGTTGTGAGGCACTTACTTTTTAATAAGGTTAATAGCCATATGGAGAGAGACAAAGAGTGTGTGAATACTATAAGGAGTGTGTGAGTATAGTAAATAGAAAAACTATATAGTTTTCTTACAAATAAACCATCCATTGTCTGTTATGAAACACTATTATTTTAGTAAGGGTAATAGGTGACGGAGAGTGAAAGATATATGAATATATGAATGTTTAAAAAGGTGTACTTTGACAGTCTCCTTCAACTATTTTGTCATATGTAAAATACACAAACACTGCTTCTAATCAGATAGTAAGAGGGAGAGTGAGAAGGTGTAGGTGATGCTGCTATGCTTTTAAACATATTTTTTAACACACTTTATTTTATTTTAGAACTTATTTTTAAATACATACTATCTTATGAAGATAAATGCTGCAATTTTTTATATAAAATATTAACTTTTACTTGGTTTGTTTATAACCTTATATTCTTAATAATCAATTTAATTTTTTTAATATTCAACATAAAAAAGTTGAATCCATGGCCAGCCCTTAGTAACAAATTTTAAGCTAGCATAATAATTACTCCCATGACATAAAATAGTGAGAAATTCCTTAGAAATGAAATTTGTTGGAAACAAAATAACAACAGCAATTAACGAGATAAAAATAAAAAAGAATATATATAATATGGGTGTCAAAGTTAGTTGCAAATTACAGTGATTGTATAAATTTTTAATGCATGCAAATTATACATTTTTATCCAATAAAAATTAGCAAATATGGAAAAACTATATAAATAAATTGTAAAAAAAAGTCTTGAAAACAATGTTATAGATAAACTGAATGTGTCTGGGATAATATCTCCTTTGTCGCCCTCTGCTGCATGCATCACCTTCATCTTCTGCTTCACCATCCAGCACCAAGGGAGTTTAAGTTGAAGGGGCTATCAAAAGAAAAAGTTGATGAAGCTTTTGCATATACTGAAGCTCTCAAGAGCCGTACAAGGTAAGTTAAATTGTGGGCTGAAGCACAAAAATAAGTGTCCACCTATCTGCTGAACTATTTCTGTTTTGGTGATATATCCGATTTAGGGTTCCAGAATTTGGAGAAAATTTTTTCAGCTACGGTTCCAAATGCAAATGATACATATAGTGTTTTTGTTTATAACTTTTTCCTACCTAATCTACGGTTACTTTTGTTGGATGCTAGAACCTTAAATCATGATTTCATTTCTGTTGCGCTGTAATGATTCCACTAGGATTTTGGAGTCTGTAATGATTTTATGTTATGCAGGCCTTCAAGTTTTTTTGATATGTTTCTCTACATGCTATGTTTCCTGTGTAGAGTATGATTTACTGGGAAATTCGAACTTCTTTTCATTACCCGCTTTGCACCCGAGCTATATCCACACAGCTCATATTATGTTATCTACAGAACAACCCACCGGACTTGATTCCACAAGGACAGGATTGTGAACCACTTACTTGATGTGCTCACCCTTACAGCACCGTTGCTGGAGTGGCATGCATATGGATGTTTCACTGCTAATCCCGATTATTGGGTTAGTTTTCTTCATTAATTTTATCGTTTTTTATTCAAACTCTTTTGCTTCTTTAGACTGGTTTTCTAATAGTATAACTTGTTGAAGTTATATGCAGAGCGCTGATGTTACTTTTTGCAGAATTTGGATCCATTCTCAATGAGCATTGATGGAGACAAACTTCATGGTCGTGGGACTACGGATTGTCTAGGACATGTTGCCTTTGTCACAGAACTCATGAAGAAGCTGGGGCAGGAAAAGCCAGCCTTAAAGTCCACTGTAGTGGCAGTCTTTATAGCCAGTGAGGAGAATACTACCACACAAGGGGTTGGAGTTGATCAACTTATGAAAGATGGAGTACTTGATGATCTCAAGAATGGGCCTCTGTAAGCAAAATAAATTGAATTAAGTATAGTAGTCAAGTTTACTACCTTTGGTTTTCTGGTCTATACATAGTAAAAAAGATTCAAAAGATTGCACGAGTTTTAGAAACAAATTTGGGAGTTTTAAGCCCTGCAATTTTGGGAGTTCATGAAACTCCCACCAAAACTACTGTCACAAATTGTTTGTAGGAGTTTTCTAGACAACCCAGCAACAACCCTACAAATTGAAAATTTCAGAGTTTTAGTGTAGCATTTGAACTTTCGGTATTTTGGTATGCTAAATTACTGCCCACAACCTTTGAATCTTTTCAATATTAACGCATAGATTTAGGAACTAGAAATTCATAATATCAACTTGCATATATAAACATAAACAGTGAAACCTGTAATTTTTTGAATGACCAACTAGAATTATAACTAACCATTCACAATAATATCAATAACACAAACAACACTACTAATTTCCACCCAAATTTCCATCAGTAGATCAGATGGAGAGTGGATGGAAATCACCAATTTCCATCTAACTTCCAACCAAGGAGGTAAATGGAAAAAACCCTCATGGAAATTTAACATTGGATGGAAAGTGGATGGAAAATTCCATCCAAAAAGTTGGATGGAAATGAGATGGAAACTTTCACCACCTTAATGGAAAACGGATGGAAACCTTATAATAATTCAATGGTAGACTGATGGAAAACAGATGGAAATCATATGGTGATGCACACCATAAGTGGGTCCCACAAGGAATCAGGTCCAGAATTATACCACAATTTAGATTTAGTAAATACCTAATCCAAATACCATTTATTTTTTAGGATAATGCAAATTTCTCTAATAATTATTTAGAGATTAAAGCAATATGTACCGGATCATAGATTTATATCATTCAAATAATCATTTTTTAATATTCTAAACATTGACAACAATGAAAGAAACTTTATTGGTGCTTTATAATCAGTTAATAAAAGAAACGATAAAGGAAAAAATAGTATACATAACTGGAATACAGCTTCCAATTCTTTTTACATCACTATTACAATTTACAAACAAAGGAACAATCTGGAAAACGTATCAAGATGGAATATAAACAAAGAGAATACAATGGAAAAGTACAATTTAACGAAGGCTACTAGCAAAACACAATTTGACCCCTCTATCCCGAATAACCAAGAGCTCACTGCCTCGCCGGGATCTGAGCTCCGATTCCACCAGCTCCGTTGCCGGCTAATGCATTCCACACCAAGCCTTCCAAATCTGCCACAAAACCCACAATAGAACACACAACAACCAGAATTCAAAACATCAAACACTGATCTGAGAGGGAAAGTGTTAAGTCCAACTAAAATCGACCGAGATTCTTACCCCTAGTTTCGTCGCTGCCGTCAATAACTCCTGGGTCGCACTTGAGACAATCTCGAGACCTCGCCCAGAAGTCGAACCGCTACTAAGGCATGACAACCCAGCATGGCTTGGACCCAAACCCGAGCCTCGTTGTTTCCTTTGGCGAAACAGAGATGGTCTCCAGCTCTATGGACTCGATTGGAGGAAAGAAGGCAGGAGAAGGAAAAAGGAAGGAAGGAGAGAAATCCAAGAGCGGCGGCGGCTTGATTTGTGTCTGTGTGTGTGGCGAAAACTAAGTAGATTTAGAAGAAGAAAAGAAGAAGAAGAAGAAGAAGAAGAAGAAGTGAGGAGGCTGGCAGAGAGAAGGAGACGGCAGAAAGAGAGAAGAAAGAAAGAAAATGAATGAAAGAGTGGGGGTATAGTAGGTTTTATGGAAGGCCAGGAAGGTTAACCCTATTTTGTGAAAGGGAATAGACTTCTAGAAATGATAATCCTTCAACTCACCCTAGCTAAAAATACAGCTCCTAATGTCGTTTCATTGGCAAACCAAACCAAAACCTGGCTGTTTAAATCAAAACGACAGAACAACTCATGTAGCAATTACCTTCATTTCAAAAATTTTATCCAAACAGTAATTCAGTCATTGAAATCTCACATTAAATCCGTTTTAGAAATAAATCAAATGGAAATTCAAACATAAAATAACTTTCTCCCTTATCAAAAAATTAAATGACTTTTTCCCAATTCAATTTGTTGTTGGGTTTTTTCGAATTTGTCTCATTTAGGTCGCATAAAATTTATGCTTATGAAAACATGAGATGCAATTCTTTACAATAAAACTAGTGGTCCAAGTGGGTAGAAACATTTATAGTTATATCATGAAGATGGAAAAATTATGATTAATTTCCTCAAAGAGGAGTACTGAGTGAAGCACATGATTTCGACTACTGAGTGAAGCACATGATTTCGACACCTTATCACATGTGGACAAACTCAGATTTATAACTGGAAAATAAAAAGGATATTGGAGAAGACATTGAATCCTAACCCAAATGATTTCACTTAGACGATGCACTATAGGCGTACTAATAATTAACCTCGGCAAATTGTTTGACAAATCTCTTATCGGGGTTAGCTTTAAACGGATATAGAATCATATAAGTGTGTTTCACACAAAAAATATATAAATTAAATTTACAAGAATAGAAAAAAATATAATAAAAGAAAGGCAAAATTTCATTTTGTACACTCTAACTTTGGTGGAATATTAATATGGCCATCTAATAATTTGTTTCAATATTTTAACAATCTAATTTGTAACCTATTAAAGTTAAAGCATTTTGTTTTTTAAGTAAAGAAGCATTCTATACAAAACAATTTTTAATTAAAATAAAGTATAAATATTTTAGTTATCAGCAAAAAAATATAAATATTTATTCAAATTATGAATCTATAAAAAATAAAGTTAATATAATATTAATAATTATATAGAAATTTTTAAAATTTTGAAGTACTACTCCATATTAAGAATAAAAGTAAGTAATAAATATATGAGAAAAAAAGATGTGGAGAGAGAGGGAGAGAGGCTGAAGGATGATTAGAAAAAAGTAAACATGTAAAATTTGTTATTTAGTAGAGCTCGATTGTTTAGATTTAGGATTTTTTTAATAATAATAAATATTAAAAATAGGATTAAAATAACAAAATACTTCTTTCCCTTTTTAAGACTGAATGTGGTCAATTTTTTTTTGACATTGGAGAAGGAGACTCAAGCTGTAACAGCCCGGGTAAAATTTTTGATTTTTACCGGGACTGTAGAAGTCGATTTACCGTGATTTACTGTTGAATTAATCTTGGGTAATTAATTTACGGTAAATCGGGAGTCGTTTTTCGAACCGAGAATTCTCCCGCGCTCGGGAGTTTCTTCCTAACTAACCGAGCCTCGGTTTTTAGTTCCGAGAGTTGGACGACGCTCAGGAGAGTTAATCGGATTTTCCGAGCCCAAGTCATATTTTTGGACTCGGGACGGAAAATTACGTCTATGCCCCTGTCCCCTTCCTTTCCTTCTTTTCTTTTCCTTTTTCTTTTTTTTTCCCTTTTTCGTCTCTTCCTCATTCCTGCTCCCACGTGAGTTTTTGTCTCTCTCCCGTGAACCATCACCCGTGCTCTTCCTGTGACCCGTGAGCCATATCTCCTGCCCTTTTCCTTCTTCTTTTTGCTTCTCCTCCCCGTGACACTAACCCCTCACCATCCAGTTTTTTTTCTTCCCTTCTTCCTCTGCAACAACACACCACACAAGCCAAGCACCACAACCACACACAACCCGACACCACCCGAGGCACCCTTCCTTCATCTCCTTCCTTCTTTCTTTCTTTCTTTCTTTCTTTTCTTCCCTTTCTTTCTTTTCTTTTTCTCCTTCCCTGCAACCGTGCCGTGAGCTGCTGCACCTCCACCACCGGCGCCACCGGCAACCCTTCTTCCCGTCGCGCGCCTCCACTGTCGCCTCCGACCCCGTGCCGCCGCTAAACCCTGCAGCTCCGCCCTCCTCTCTTCCACGCCACCGACCGGCCACCTCGCCACCTTGCTTTTCCTCCCTTCCCTCGTGCCCAACCTTCTGCCGCCGTCGTTCTGCTCGCCGCCACCGGAGGACATAGGCTCTGACCCCGCGAACTGCAGCAGCGCCGCCCCTGCTCGCGCCCCGTCACGCCTCGCCGCGCTGCACCGCCGTTCGACGAGCCACCCGCCTCCTCGCGCCAACCTTTTCCTCTCTTCCTCCTCTGCAATGAGTCGACACCGCCACCCTGAACCGGCTGCACGTCGCCGTCGTCCTCGTCGAGCCGTGCCCGCGTCGTGCCGCCGAGCCAAGTTCCGCCGCCTTGCTCATGCACCAAGGTGAGCCGTTGCACCCGTGAAGAAGACAACACTGTTTTGCATGGGTTGTTTGTTTTCATGCATGGGCTGAATTCTTTGTTGAGTGGGTTGGGTGTAGTTGCATGGGTTTAATGGGTTTTGTTGGGTTTTGGGCTTGGTGGTTATGGGTTTGGGTTAAGGCTTTAGATGTTGGGCTTTGGTTTAGTGGGTTTAGTTTGGGTTGTTATAGAATTGGGCTTAAGACTTAGGTGTTCATGGTGGGCTTGGGTTTGGGTCTTGGCATGATGGGCTCCGCCTTGGGCTTGGCTTGGACTCGGCCCAGTCCGTTTAATTTAATTAAAAAAAACTGTAATTATATATATATGTATTTACTAATATTCTGGTAATTAATTTTGAGAAAAAATTACATAGTTATTTTGAGAAAATTATGGACGATTTTATTCTGTAATTTTTATTAAAATATAGATATATTTACTTTGATAAATAATTAAGTTATGTTTTGGAAAACTATTATTATTTGGAAAAATATACATATGCCTTGGAAATAATTTCTGAAAATTTAATATGTAAATAATTTCGTCTGGAAAATTACTATTATGGTGTATGTATATAAATATGTATTCTGTAAATTAAAATTAATTATGTTTTGTGTTGGAAAAATAAATTGTATATATATATTTGGAAAAGATAAATACTATAAATATTTTCTAGAAATTATAAATAGGTTATTATTTTTCTGGAGAGATTATATAGATTATAATTTTGGTAATTATAATTATTTTATGAAAATATTTTGAAAAGAGTTTTAATTAAAGTAAGGTACCGAAATTATATTCGGAAATACGTACGGTAACTATTTTCGGTAAATGGAAATAATAAGGGATAAGAACCGGGATGGGTTATTACGCAGTTTGGCATCATAGCATACCAATATGTGCATTTATGTGAGCATGTTGTTTTGTTGTATAGGTTATGATATCGAGCAGTTCCTGTGGAACCGGCTTTGGAACCTGTTGAGGATTCCGTATTTGATAATCGGCTAAGGTGAGGTTAAGTAAATATTTATTTACATCCCGTGATATCAAGTTGCTGTTTGCTTACTGTGTTCGATGTTGCTCGTATGATACTTTGTGGCTGAGTATGATTTGTTT